>JAVTVY010030543.1:0-128690 GCA_036873755.1 Hanleya hanleyi | reverse complement strand
ACACCCAGCCCATTAGATGCCCCTTCACCTAAGCTTCACTTTGATACCTCACTCGACCCAATCGGACCATTTTATCTAGGGACTACTTTTTCTCCGCGGAAGCTTTTTTCCCGAGACCGAATCACCGCCAAAACCACGGCCAAACCGCATCACCGCGCATGAATACATTTTTTTTTTTTTTTTTGCCGGAACTTTTTTTTTTTTTTTGTCAATGCACACCCCCCCAATAACCCCCCAATGCCCGAGTTGTCTCCCTTGCATCCATAGTGTAGAGATGGCGCCTGTGACGTCACAGAGGTCATATGCAAATTTCTGAGGTCAAAGAGCCTCAGGTTGCCCTTTATACACTACTGCCGACCCATTTGTAATACTCACAACTGATTTTATAAGCAACTAGTTAACCATTTGGCAGAACAGAGTGTCAAAGTATTTTTTATTGTGCAGATGATACCACATTTGTGCTAAATAGCAGAAGCTTAATTAATTAATCTAATAAAGTTGTCACAGGCCTGTCATCTTCTTTAACCTTCGTTACCGAACGTTATTGGAAGATTTTTATTTTAATTATTTTTATTATATGGTATTTTTTACGTGTCTGTCTGTATGTCCGTGCTGAGATCCTCGAAAGTACTAAACAGATTTACCTCATATATTTTACATACATATGCGGTACAGTTACAGGACTGTGCCAGCCTCCTAAGCAGCCGATTAGTCAAAATTCTCGGCAGCCATCTTGGATTGATCTAATTTCCAATAAACTCCCCGAAGAAACGATTGAACTGAATGTTTTGAAACTTGACATACATGATACTTGAACCAAGACACCAACTCGATCAAGGCGACTTGTTCCGTGCATTCAATATAGATGGCACGGACCAATCAAAATCGTTGGAAAGGGGAAAGTGAATATGCATATGTTATCGGACCCCGCAATACCTAATATTGTGGTTTTGAAGTCGAAAATTACTTCACTTGGCATGGAAACGTTGTATCTCTACAACGAATATAGGTACAGATCACGCGGATCCATCAAGAAATTCTATGGGCTAAGACTTTTTCTGATTAGGATAATCCATAAATTCAGATGCCTGAAGAACAGTTCATATGAAGACCACTCCCTCCACTGATATGTGTTTCACTGTATTACTGCCACAGCCGCAGGTTCTGACTACAATATAGTCATTTCTCTCTTGTTACTTTGGCTGCACGCGGACCTCAGAGAGAGAACTTTTTCGTGAAGACGTCGTGATAGCTTTCATCCCAATTTAGAGCATATAATATTATGTTTTTAGATCTAATATAAAGTTGATTGTAATAGGAAGAAGAAAACATATATCTCTGAGAATCTGGGGATAATAAAGATCGATCTTCGTTATTTTCTTGAAGTTGGAAATCCTTCCGTGTAATGATAAATGATACACATTATACAGCCTATGCATTCATGCAGGCAAACAAAATGCGGACACTGGCAGATAAATTTTATGAATATCGTACAAAACACATTTATATAGACCCCAGATTCTAGGTAATTAATTTGACCAGAATGCGTAATATTAATGGAACTGCTCAGTGGAATTTGAAGTCCTTTCTATGGCAATGGTTGCACACGGGTTCTAGGCTTCGCTCGGTCGCGGATGCGGGGCTTTATGTATCTTTATTAGGTCCATACAAATTGATAAAGGTCAGTCTATATTCATTCACACTTATACCTAATAATAAACAGTTTCCCTTGTCATACTTAATTTCCGGATGAACATTAAATTCAAACAAAATTGTATATTGGCCACGAGGACGGGCTTGTCTCTCTCCAACACTGTGCGCCATGCTGAGCCTGGACTCAAGCTGACGACGGTCATCCTTATCATGCATATATAATTTTGTAAACAAAGCCAATGTGAAAATTTCGCCCTTTCACGAACACAATTGCACGCCCTTTTCCTCTTGAAATAAGAAATTCTCCTTGTCCGATTTTCCTTTTGGATATAGCAAATTAATCATGAAAGAATAGAGAATAAAATTATTTCATAAAACATTTCACTGCATAAGCACTTTAACGTTGCTATTATAATCAGAGTTCGTAACGATCTGACTAACAGGTACAAGGATCGTTGATTACTTTTATCCAAATGCAATATAAATTCTTTTCTGATTTAGGGTCCAATTCAATCACGGTAGATATATCTTTTATATTTATATTTGGAAACTATGAATTGATGTGGTGTGGGTTGATGTGGTGTGAGTTTATGTGGAATGAGAAATGTTCACCGGTGAATAGTAATATCTAACAATTTAAGGGGAAGATGAGCTTAGTCCATTGTTAATCAACATATAACCATAAACCCTGGTTACAAAGTTATAAATAATTTAAACATGGATTTTAAGTTCAATTTGAATCACAATGTCTGATGGGAGAGATATCTGCACAAAACTGTATCACCGGTCTGACAGGGCTGAATTTCGGGGCTATGGAGAGAATTTGTAAATCGCACGTGAGGAGTTAAATATCACTGAAATCTAGATATTAATTCACCTTATTTGTTAAGGGTCATATAGGGGGCACTACAAAGGTTTGAGGGTACACTTGTATACCTTCGGAAGCGTGTTATGATTTTACACTGACGATGACATCAGTAGTACGAAAATACCAAATCCACTATAATGTGTGTCGCGCGAGGGCGGATTAAAGCGCCTATCGCGGGTTTTCACTAACGAAATTGCTGAAGCCGGGCATTTACCAAAGAGTAGTATGGGGCGACCGCGCATGCGCACTGGGGAGTAATATAGACAGGGCACTTTCTGGTGGGAGATAGCTCGAAGGTCGAACAGTTGAGGTTGAAATTGAACGAATCAAGGACACGAATTATTTGAAACTGCTACACCTTGGGCATGTGTACAAGTCATAAAACTACAGCGACATTAGTCGTAATCACACTCTCTTTATTGTCCGATGAAAAGCTATCCTCGTCGTACATCTTCGGCCATTTCCGCCGTTTTCAGAGCCCAATGAGAATTTTCGTCCATCACTGTCGGTCTTTATTTTCTCTTATCATTATCCAACAAGAATACACCCTCGTTACACGTCAGATGTCAGGACAGCCAGTCAGTGAACACTATAACGACGATTATATGTTTATGAAGAGAACATTACACTAATACGATCAATCAGCGATCGCTGATGAAATATGGGTTTTACCAGCACTGCAAGTTCGGACTTGCCATCGCATTGATCTTTGCCAGAATTTGCCACTTACGTCGACAGAAACAAGTCTTGACGAAGGGGATGTACGAAGACATTATGGGTGAAAAGTGAAGGACTGATCGTGCGCGCAATCTGGTTAGATCGCTTCATAGACGAGGACCAACAGCTTCCAAAGCCCTTGTAGATAGCCTTCAGCAGTCGGGTAACCATGCCTTAGCCTGTCTGCTGAACCCTGATATCCAGCAAACATTTACTGACGTGACCATAGATGGAACACTGCGCCAGAAGGCGTCTAATAAGCTAGATGACCTGTTAGCTATAGCTTATGCCAAAGTTATTTTGCCTTTGATACATGAACTAGCACATGGCAATTATGAATGGTGCGATGGCGATAGACCAGAGAATGATCTCCGCAAATATATGATGAGAAGTATCAGTGGATGCATCATGGACCACTTTGAAGAAGACTTACTCATGGCTATGGTCCAGTTGTAAATACATGATTATATAGGTATGCACTGGTCTGATGATTAAAATGGAATGGTTATTCTATTTTGTTGGTGTCAGGAACACCCTGTTCATATCACTCTGTTTTTCTTATCACATAACTCCTTGTCCCAAAATAGTATCCCCCGCAACTGTGTGCCGAGCAAAGAATTGCTAAGTTACATGAAAAAGCCCGTCCTCCATCCTCCGCGGTACGTGATTTAACTCCGACTTCTGTTCGACCCGGTGCCCCTCAGTTGACAGCGCCAAAAATAGCCTCGCCCTCTGGACGACCCGGCCACCTGTTCGACCCGGTGTCCTTCATTGCTCCCTTACAAAGAGCCCCCTACCAGAGAGCCCACTTTAGAAACGCTTCCACCAACACCGTGTCCCGTCTACTATTGACGTCATTTAACCGGTTTGTCAGCACATATATCCTGACCTATCTTGATAGGGTTACTAGTAAGAACTCACTGACTATTCAATAGAAGAACTGAAATGGATTACCTGGCCAAGCCTACTTGTATTACTTCCCGTCAATCGAAATAATCACACATTTAGAAGGGACAGTTGAGCATAAAATATAATCAGGATATAGATACAAAATGGCTAAATCGTAATATACATTCAAAACAGTGGAGACTCAGTGAGCCCGGAGCTCATTGGATATGTTAAATAACAGATACAAATTATTAGGTTTAACATTATTTTCGTTATTTTGGGATTACAGATAGCTTACATCTTCAAAATTAGTTACATAGCATCAAATGTAGCTGGAGAGTTCATTCATTAGAAAATATATATATTTATGCACGAGGAAGAGATTTACAAATTAAATTAAATGACAGCATGTTTCGAACAAAATATTCCGATAACTTATGCTCCCCGGGCATGCGCACTTGAGAAAAAGTCCTGAGAATTCCAGAAGTCAAAAGTCGCCAGTCGCCGCGCGCCGCACGTGGTTCGTCCGGCGAGTGGCGCGCGGCGAGTTTTTTCAGGTTAAGAGACAGGGCCAAACTCGCCGCGTTTTACGGTGCGTGGCGACTGGCGAGTTTTTCCAGGTTAAGAGATAGGAGAAAATCGCCAGTCGCCGCGCGCCGGAGTGTCCACGTTGTGTGGCGAGTGGCGAGTTTCTAAAAGTCGCGACGCGACGCAAACTTGGCCCACCATAATAATACCATAGCTGGATCGAATACCCGAGGGTCAGGTAGTAAATTTTGTCCTGCCAAAGGCATGCCTCTTGTTTGAGCTTAAAAAATCATGACTCAATTACGGCAAGAAAATCTGACAAACACGGGTAGGTTGACGCTATTTTGTCGCCATTTTAACTTGGTACCAGACCTGGGAACACGACGCAATGTATTTATTTATAATCGCTCTTACAATTTTTTCTGTAAATTGTACCGAATTTGACCATTTTTCGACTTTTTAAGGGGGATTCTAGAAAAAGATGAAACAAGATTCGAAGGAGCATCGTCAAAACCTCCCTCTCGCTCGTGAGACGAGAGGTCAAAACGACCAGAAAACAAGCCGGTCGAAGTGCCTCTCTCCAACATCACAGGATCGGGCCCTATCGAGTGGATAACACCAGCGTGGATACGGCGTACGTGGATTTAGCCTACATATACTTGTACAATCAAGTACAATCCAAAATCGAAGATGATGACCGGTGGGTAGAGTATATCTCTGAGACAATCTTAGTTTACTCTCTAAAAAAAGTTGAGTGAAATTTCACTCAAGTAAGAGTGGAAATTGATCCCACTCAATTCTTGAGTGAGCTTTTCACTCAACTTGAGTTAAATGCACTCAACTTGAGTGACATTCACTCAAGCATGAGAGTGGAAATTGATCCCACTCAAGTCGAGTGAACTTGAGTGGTTTTAATTCAAGTTGAGTGAAAAGTAACTCAAGTTGAGTGAAAAGTAACTCAAGTTGAGTGAAAATCTCACTCAAGTATTGAGTGGGATCAATTTTCACTCTTACTTGAGTGAAATTTCACTCAACTTTTTTTAGAGAGTAAACTAAGATTGTCTCAGAGATATACTCTACCCACCGGTCATCTTCAAAATTAGTTACATAGCATAAAATCATATTCATTAGAAATTATATATATTTATGCACGAGGAAGAGATTTAAAATTAAATTAAATGACAGCATGTTTCGAACAAAATGTTCCGAAAACAGGTACATAGGTACATTTCACTCAAACTTGAGTGGAACAGTTCACTCAAGTTTTTTTTTTAGATTAAAGAGTTATGAAAACTGCAGACAATATGATATGTCCTTCTAGTGATGGAACCTTCGGATAACTGCATGCTTTCTAGAATGTAGAGAGTAATCTGTCCTTCTGGAATATAGACAGTTACAGAGGCTCTGGATAATGATATCTGTCCAGTATAGATAACAATGTAATCTGGATTGCAAAGAGGATTTTCTCCATTCACAACTGTTGATTACAGATTTAATTGGTATATTTTTACTCGTTTGGGGTGTTAACAAGTACATTATATACTGACTGAACAGGTGTACATTACATTCTAACCTTATATTACTCTAGGTAAACCAAGATGGTAAAGCAGGGGAATACCCTGGTATTCCGTGGTATTAAATGGGAGTTTACGGAGATTGACCCTATATATGCTCAAAGGAATATGTATTCAAACGTTGTAAGTCGTCATAATATTGTAGTTAAAAGCCGACAAACGTGCCAGGCACTTCCTGATTGATAATATTTACATCAGAATATGGCTTGTCTGGGTGATTTATGATTATTATCCCCTGGTTATCTCAGACTTTTCTAAAATATATCAATATGGGTCATAACAGGTTTACAAGTTTGAACATATATAGAACATCGAACTTTACAGAAAAGAAAACGGGCTTATTGTTAATCCGATTTTTTTAGCCATTTGTGTTACAATGGCGAACCACAAGTCATATCATTTCAGCGTTCTGAATTCGCAGACTTGAGGTTGGATAAAAGATATTTCTATAGTTCGGATAGTCGTCTAGAGGGATAAGACTGTGACAAACCGCAATACATACTCCGCAATATAACTGACGATACCACGACAACGGAAACAGTTACTTGGGTCATAAGAATTTGGAGCTTTCCACTGCTTATGTACCGATACCTTTTGATGAGTTTCTTAACCTAAGTTTACTCGAGTTTCCTCATTGTACAGACAGCACAACTTCAATTATCTAATACAAAAGACAACAATGTAATTATGAGTTTAGCGCATAATCGACAGGCATTAGCAGACCCGTCGCTACACAAGGTGTGCTTGGTGCGAACACACCCAACTTTTCCCCCGTAGATTTACGTATATGGAAATTATGTAACATCTCAAACCCCAATTTAGCCTTAAAAATACGCTAAAATGCAAGAAATCAAGCGCAAAATTCAAAATTTTCAGGGGGCCTAGAAAGGCGCATTCCTGGAATGGTAAGAAATGGAAAATTGAAAACTTTCGCACCTCCCCTTTGAAAGTCCTAGTGACGGGTCTGATTGGAGAAGGTGTGAAAAATATTCATGTTGGTACCTGCTTGGCAAAATCTGGATTTCACTGATTGGTAATACGTGGTATCCACCTTACCTGGTAGTTTAGACATAACAGTTTATTTATATGGAATATGGGATAGGTCTCTGGATTATGGACGCGGATATTCTTTAATGGACGACGGCTGAATTATGAATGACGGACCAAACGCTTGTAATTTAGTGCTCATCCTGTGACGCATGTGTTTTATAGATACTGTAAGCGAATTCACTGAACTTATAGGCGTCTGGTCCGTCAATCATTATTCAGCCGTCGTCAATCAAGAATCTTCGCGTCAATAAGACTAAAGACCTATTCTATATATTCCATGAAACAGTATTAGCACCAAATTCAAAAAAATAACAATCATAGTTTACATAAGCATAGGCTAGTTTTCATTGATGCCAGCAAGACATCATAATGTTCCATAAATATCAAATCCGTATGGCTGATCAATAATATTAATCCATATTATATTCGTTGTAAAGTCGTCATCTAGAGAATGATGTATCTCAGTCACGCTTTGATTGTGACTGTTCATATGAACACCATAAGGATATTGAAGTACATGGGTTCATATGACCCCTAGCCCCGGGTTAAACGGAATTAGACAAACGTATCGCCATATTTGAGAAACTTCGAGTGGAGGCGCTTGGTAGCCCTGTTTTATAAGTTTCTGCAATAATGTTTTGTGACGTTGATTAAAATAGTCAGATATAACACAGGCTCTAGCAAATGCTACTAGGCGAGATATGTGTACGCCATATGCACGTCCCATTTGAATATTGCTGTCCAGAAAGGGATAGTTTAAGATATCGAAATTGTAATCATCTCTTCTGTTGTGGAGTCGACGAGAGAGAAAGCCCGCTTCATTTTTAAAGAGACAAGCTTTCATTGAACCCACCCACTGCCCTCAGGGGCATGTCCCCACCCCGGGGATCTGAGCCGACCCTCATATATTCTAGGGAGATCGCGTGCACTTTCTATACTACTCATCGCGCACTACTCATCGCGCATGCGCAGTCGACCCATTCTACTGTAGAGTGCAAGCCTGCCCCATGGAATCTCAGGTAGTGAAAACCCCAGGTCTCTCGCCCCACCCTATCCCGCGCCACACCTATGCGACCCGCTGTGCCCTTTCTATACTACTCATCACGCATGCGCAGTCGATCCATTCTACTGTAGGGTGATCAAGGGATCTCATGAAGTAGGAGAAGGAGGAGTCGGACACGCCACGGATTAAGAAGTGAAACCCATGTCTCTTGCCTCCCTGGCCGGCTTCTTTAATAGTATAATGAGTAAAGCGGAGTTGGAGAAGGAGGAGGATGAGGAGGACACGCCACGGATTATACACTCTAAATTACATGTTTAGCGTTAGAACACTAAAAGCGAGGTTCTGTTTAAGCACACGTTCCGGCCTAATCGCGTTTAGGCTGTGAACACATGGAGTTTAGGTTATAAACGCATAGACGTTTAGGTTATAAACACATAGGTCTTTTAAATCTAAACACATCGGTTTAAATCCTAAACGCCAGGATGTTTAAACTCTAAATACTTTAAGGCTGAAACGTGTGCTCGAACGGAACCTAACTTTTAGTGTTCTAACCCTAAACATATGATTTACAGTGTACTAGAGAGATATATGTCTAAATATGATGTGCCGTTAGGGCTATCTCTAGTTTCCTTCAAATCCAGTGAAAGTGGATATATGTCCTTCATTGCGTCATTTATATAGCGATTATCGACAGGAAGAAGATCGTCTATATAACGTTTGGTGAAAGAGAAGGAACGAGCTTTGAATGGATCGGTATGTGAAAGCGCCTGCATATAGTCATATTCATAATAGAACAGATATAGGTCAGCCAACAGGGGTGCACAATTAGTACGCATTGGAATTCCTGAAAATATTCATGTGGAGCTGATTTAGTCTGGAGTTCTGTTTGGATCGACCCTTGGTCCATTTACCTGTGAAACTTTTACTGGATATACAAATTATACATGGCATAGCCATTTCTGAGGAACAACACACGAGAAAAAATGAACCACAGGCCAGAATTGGTTTGGGGTTGAATAATTTAGAGAAGAAAATTCCAGAAAACCATGAATGGTAGAAAGAACAAGGTCCACCCATTGGCGGTGGAGGACCCAGAAGCAGTTCATATAGAAATAGATAGCAGTTCATATTCTTTATCGACAGAGGAGAAATTTGATAAATCTTCAGAGTTAAGGACATCAAATGTTTGTCGATTTAATATACCAGTACAGAATGACCGAAGAACAGCTGTGGAAAAATTCTTTGCCAATGATGGCAGATGTGAGTGGATTAAACCACTGGTCGAAAGGTAGGCTCATTTATTATTATTTAGAACGCTAATCTGATGTGTACGGTCAAGATTATATATTTAGAAACAAAGAAACTCTTTCATGTTTTGTTCGTTGTCTTGTAAAGGTATTTATTTCTCCGGTCCATGTATATATCATAAAGTTTGATAATTCAAATGATTAGGGGTACACATATTACCTTTCTCTCTTGACGAGAGAGAGAATTCTCATCGTGTTCAGTTATTCTCCTAAATGACAAATCTTGTCCGATAGAAAAACGATCTATTAGATTGAAACTTTCAGTTTGTTGGGATCCATCAGATTGATCGTTCAGTCTACACTAGATTCATTATGTTCCATTTAGAATGAAAATAATGTCAGTCACATAGAAAGATTGACATTTCAATCTCAGAAGAATGGAATTAGCGAGACGTTCCAATCTATGTTAGATTGGACTTCCAATCAAATTAATTCATATGTGGCCTTATACAAGACTTACTCCACAAACGCTATTCGCAAATTATATTTATTCAAATTAATTAATATATACAATCACGCTGTGCCTTTATTCGACGAATTCCTGAATTTCGATACTGACATTCATCTTCGCGTGGTCGACCAGTCAAATCTCGACAGATCTGGCGACCGATCATCAATCACCGAACATCATTAATTACCGGACTATGTAACAGTCACATGATGAAGGCACCTTCGTCATATGACTGGACAATTGTTGAAAACGACGTTAAATCCTAGTCACTCACTGTAACAGACAAACTGTCATACTTTTGTTGGAAAGCATTTGAGACGTATGTATGGAGTTTAAATCAACCTTGTTTTGTTGTTTTTGTGAAGTACACATCAATTGCATATAGAAGTCTGTATAATTCGAAGACCAATGTGAACCAATTTCTATACTCACCAGACTAGTCTTATAGATATTCTTGGCGTTTCTGTATTTTAGTTCTCATTTAACTTAGTTTCCCATATATATATATAGGCCTATATATTCCAATTCTGCGTCTGCCATGTCCCGTCTTGTGCTAGACTATAATCTTCCAAAGGAAAAACTTCCTTTCATTACGAATATAACCGTGAAAAAGTTATCATTGAAGAAATAACGCTTTAGTTTAGTTTAGTTTACGGTGATGTCGGTCAGTGTAAAGACAATGATTTGCAGGAGTTCAATTTATCCTGTTAAAAGACCCGGTCTGCAATGTCCGTATGTTTTTTCTGTCACAGATAGCCTCCGATGACATCCTTGCAAGTGGTTTAGTGCCACCAAACTTGGTACACATACAATGGTCGTTCCACGATGCACCGCTAGGGGGCAAATAGGTAACTGTCATCTTTACTATTAAACGGACTCTCCGTCCGTCCATCCATGACTACTTCTGTCCATGCGTGAAGGTTCTCTGGCTGGTGGAATGGGGGTCGCTGGGGAAATGGTGGAAGACGGGCTGATGCGAGAAGGAGATGCATGAGCAGCTTTATCTGCTCGGGGAGGATAGGAGCTGGAGGAACGAAAGGGGAAGAATCGAGGCGAACAGAGCGAGAGAGATGCGCGGGTCTCTGATTGCTATACTAATGAAACAGCTGCCAGTTACCTATTCGCCCTCGAGTTGAATCGCGGAATTAACGGTATCATCATTTACGTATTGTCTCGTAGAATATGTGTACCAAAATTTGTGGCTATAAACTAATTACAAGGGTGCCTACCGATCCAGTTGATTATTCAGATAGCAGTAACCTGTTCGTCTTCTTGCGGTGGATCGTGGAGCTAATGGTACCATCATTTTGGTACCGTACTATCTCGTGGTATATGTATACCAAGATTGGTGGCTATAAACCAATTACAAGGGTGTCTACCAGCCCAGTTGATTATTCAGATAGCAGTAACCTGTTAGCCCTCTTGCGGTAGATCGTGGAAGTCACGGTACCATCATTGTGGTAACACTGGTATTGTCTGGCGGTATATGTGTACCAAGTTTGGTGGCTGTAATCCACTTCCAAGGGTGTCAACGGAGGCATTTCAGGCCGACTCTTTTCATAGTATAGATAGATCAGTAGAAAACCTATTATTATATACTTAAAATATGTCCTATACTATACTGGCAGGCTGGCGTAAGAAAAAGTTTTGAAAGACGAGAAATTGAAACCCTCCCAATCGTCGTACACTCTGACCGTTTGAGCATGTTGAAAAAAATGCCCTAAATGAATTCTCTCTAGAAAATTGTTCTCTCAATTTACATATTGTGGGCCTGACATTGCAGTAAGTCACTACAAAGATGACATTTACTGTCTAGGATGTGTAGGCCTACATTTTCTAAGATCTTGTGGTATATTACAATCCATCATGATCTGGTCAAAGATATAAAGTGTATATAGCATTAAATTTTCTCACTATTACAGGGTACATGTATTTCTAGTTTGTGAATCCTATCGCATCAGGCATGATAAATTTGATTGTGTAAAAATTGTCAAGTCTTTATTAATCACTGATGCCTGTCAAATAAACTATTTTGACATAGAAACCGCCAGTAGTGCAATCAAATGTGCAATATCTGTCTGGGGGAGGTGTTAAGATAGGCTTTTGCCTGTTCGTCAATCCCAATTTCTTTTCTGGGATAAATATATTGTTAAATATATTTAAAGGGGACGGAATATGAGAGGGTCATTTTGAAAACAAAAACATAATACCTGGAATTATGTATGTTTTATGGACAATCCATTTTTCGTATTTCAGGCGTAAACTACTCGATGGATCTGTGAAGAAATTGAGGGGATTTGCTGCGTTTAAGTCAGATTTTAAAAGGGTGAGTCATGAATATCTAATACCTTCAAATTAATCCACATCATACCACCATAACTGTTACATTAGAATCGTAACAATTTTCAACTAATAAGTCATTAAAATGATCTACATTCACTGACATCAGAACAGTATGTCTAATCCGATACACATTTTTGCATTGTAGAGTTGGGGAAATTTCAAACTGGCATACAAAGATTTCGGATTCAAGCTGACTCTTTTCAAAGAATGGTTTAAATCTATTGAAGGTAAAAACAAAATAGTTTTAAGCTAATTGAAATAAATTTATTATGTTCCAAATATTTATATTCCAGTTTAGGATGTTGGAAATTGAATTCTGGTTGTTCGAAATCGATATTCCAGATGCTGGGAATTTATATTTCAAATATTACAGATTGGTATTTCATTAGTTGGTTATCGATGCTGAAGATGGATATTCGAGATGTTGGATATGGATATTCGAGATGTTGGATATGGATATTCCTGAAGTTGGATATTGATATTCTAGATGTTAGATATCGATATTCCAGCTGTTGGATATCAATATTCCAGATGTTGGATATCGATAACCCAGATGTTGGATATGGATATCCCAGATGTTTGATATGAATATTCCGGCTGTTGGATGGATATGAATATTCCAGATTTGGATATGGATATTCCAGATGTTGGATATGGATATCCCAGTTGCTGGATATAAATATTCCAGATGTTGGATATGGATATCTCAGATTTTGAATATTGTAAAGGGATATACCCCTATATTTTTTTAGTTTTATTTGTTGGATAAAGAGTGGTGATGTTGAATTTACAACGAAGGTCTCCGACTTACTTATTTTACGAAATGTTGTTGTTGTTGTTTCTGTTGTTGTTGTTATTGTACGGAAATACTAATACCTGAAAAGCATACCTGAGATACAACACATATCACGAATCGTTAGATTCATGGTATGTGCTTTAGAATAGGTTAACCGGAAGACTATACTGTGAAGTCATGTGGCTCTGCCAGTATGTCGGCACCTCTTCCCACTTCCCTTATATGTGTTGTAATTACGTACACAGTCGATCTATCGAGACAGAATGTGGACTTCTTGTGCTAATATATGGTCCGAAACTTATGGCGTATGCATTAATCGATGTCGGATGACTTATCTTGATAACTCACAATGAATAATTCTACAGAATTATGCTATTTTTATGCACTGAAGTGGAGTAACTTCCAGTCGGAGATCATTCAGCTTGCCAAGCTTGCTGACGTGTTGTCAATGGAGCGCGTGCGTATCTTGGGGGCTGGTCGTTTTTAGCCCATCTGATTGGCTAATGCAGGGAGTGGACACTGAAGGTGATTTTCATCGGCTATTGCTTGGATGTCAGAGGTCAGGCAGAAAAAGTATAAATAGGCCGCCGGACCAGCATATAATGGCGCATTTTTTTTAGAAAATCGTCCAAACGGGAACTCTGAAGGATTTAAGGAAACGAGAGACGAGATTCGATTGACGATGGCACAATCAATGTGTCTAGATCCACCGAAACCGGTGAGTTTTCGGACGTTTATATCAATTCTATGAATTGATACCGTCACGTGAACCACTTTATATGCAAATGGGTCAAAGGCTGTATCATAACATTACGTCATACCACCGTATACGGTGGAACACATGTCGATTTCTGATGACGAGACGACCTCAGATGAATACGAACATATAATCAGAGTACTTTTACTTGGAAACCTGGAAAATTATAGGACTCTAGGAGGGATTTTACCACACAAGGCTTGGATAACACTAGATCCGGTGGTAGGGTACAGCTGGCTAGTATTTTCCCCAAGGCATGCAGTGGTTGAGAACTTACTTCGACGAGTTGATCTATCACCACCAGATTCGGTGGTAACTCACACAACCACAGGGATAACTCACCATTACACCAGATCTGGTGGTAGGATACAGTTGACTAGTATTTTCCCCCACTGTTATCGACAGGGATAACTCACCAGTATACCAGATCCGATGATAGAGCGCATCTGGCTAGTGTTTTCCCCACTGAATACGGTGGTTGAAAACTTACTACGATCAGTTGACCTATCAACACCAGATTCGGCGGTGCTATAACTGACAATTTCGGGATAAGATGAATGGACTACTCTGGATCACCTATACAGTGAGAAGATACAAAGTTATAATATTAGCAAAGTCTTACATCCGTTTTACTGTATATTTATTCATCTGTATGGAGAATAAAAGCGATCCCGTTATATTTTAACCCAAATACAATCTATGTTTTCTATGAGTCTGTGTTTTGCATGTTTACCAATGTCTGGTACGAACCCGGTCTGTGGTTTACAGAGTACCTAACTCTGATGTGATATTCTACCCCACCCGAATTATACCGCCCCCGAAGAGTATAATTGCAGCACTAGGAATGGGGTTTCTATCAATTCCTTGTGCCCCCCTTTTGGGCTTTGCAATGCTCCATCCACATTTGAGAGACTGATGAAGAGAATACTCTCCGGGCTGTCTTACAAAATTTGCATGGTGTACCTCGATGATATAATTTGCTTTGGAAAGATGTTCAAAGAAGAGCTGGCAAATTTGAGGGAGGTATTCACTAGACTTAGGGCTGTGAACCGCAAATTAATTTCTAAGAAATGTGACCTATTTAAAAGACAAGTGACATTTCTTGGTCATGTGGTCAGTAGTCAAGGAATAACGAGTGACCCCCAAAAATAGCAGTAGAAGATTGGCCAGTGCCCAGGAATGTAAAGGGGTGGGGAGTTTTCTATGCCTTTGTTCATACCACAGGAAATTCATCAACGGTTTTGGAGACATAGCAGGCCATTGCACCGTGTAACAGAACGCAGCTGTTCATTTCTGTGGACTGATGAGTATGATGGTGCATTCTCGAAATTGGAAAGCAAATTGATCACTTCACCCATACTGGCATATCCCTTGTCAGATGGCGAATTTATTCTAGATACGGATGCCAGCAACTTTGCCATTGGGGGTGTTTTCTCTCAGATTCAATATGGAACTGAGAAAGTCATAGCATACTACAGTAGCAATCAGTAAAGCGGAACGCAGATACTGTATTACCCGACGTGAGCTGCTTGCTGTTGTATCAAGTGTCAAACAGTTCCATCATTATCTGTATGATAGACATTTTAGAATTAGAACGGACCATAATTCTCTCCGGTGGTTACTCAATTTCAAGAACCCCGAAGGTCAGGTGGCTAGGTGGATAGAGACACTCGATACATACGACATGAAGATTGAGCATAGACCGGGTCGCTTGCATTCAAATGCTGACGCACTCTCTAGGATCTTGTTACACAGAGGGGTGATTGTGAACGGCCTGACAAGAATTATGAGAATACTAGTGGACTGAAGGAAAATGCCAAAAGCATTGAACTCTGATGTGCGAATAGATTATGTCGTTCCATCAAAAGATAAGCCCCAGGTTGCTGAACAAGTTTCAGTGAATACTTGCTCTGTTGAAAACGATGGAAAAGAGGTCGAAGAACAATCTGATAGAGATTGTAAAATCACCCCCGAGAAGATGCATGAGTTGCAGGTTTCAGATCCCAAAATTGGCTCAATCCTTTAATGGAAAATAGAAGGGAAACGTCCCTCACGGTACGAGATCAGTAGTTCAGGTATTGAAATTAAACAGTACTGGTGTATGTGTGATGCCCTGTATCTGCATGTTAATGTATTATACAGGAAATGGGAATCTGGCACAGGAAGTGAAATTAAATGGCAGGTGGTCCTTCCAGAAACTCTAAGACAAACGGTCTTGCGGGAATTGCATGTCACCCCCACTGCGAGGCATCTAAGGTTTAAGAAGACACTAGGTAAAGTCAAAGACAGATTTTACTGGTGCCATTTGAGAAAAGACGTCCGACATTGGTGTCAAGTCTGCGACAGACGTGCCTCTAGAAAGAGACCCAAGCAGAAACTTAGGGCACCAGTGAAGCAGTATAATGCAGAGAAATGCAGAGACCGATGCAGAGAATCGCACTTGATGTAATCGGGCCGTTACCAACTTCAGATAGCAGTAATAGATACATACTGGTAGTGGGGGATTACTTCACAAAATGGAAAAATGAGAAATCAAGAAGCTACCACTGTAGCGGAGAAACTATTTGAGAGAGTTGTCTCCCTTTACGGTGTCCCAGACGAGATTCATTCAGACCAAGGTTCAAATTTTCAATCGCAAGTTGCTTGGGTGTGGAAGGTAGAACCACTCCTTTACCACCCCCAGCGTGATGGGATGGTTGAGAGAATGAATCAAACTCTAGAAAGCATGTTGTCTGCCGTTGTGTCCTCCAATCAGAGAGGGGGGCCCTCGGTGGCCGAGTGGTCTAAGGCGCTTCGCTGGTGACCGCTAGCCTCACACCGCTGAACCGGCACGGGTTCGAGCCCAGCTGGTCCATGTGTGAAAGTCTGTCAGTTTCTTGCCGAAGGGCGGTGGTTCTCTCCGGGTACTCCGGCTTCCTCCACCAACCAAACTGACTGTCACCATACGAGTGAAACAAACTTGAGTGTGACATTAAGTCAAATTCCCTCCCTCCCTCCAATCAGAGAGATTGGGATGTGCATCTACCTTTGATGATGATGGCTTATAGGTCGTCTATCCTACAGGTCGTGAAACCACCTGAGTCACTCCTTGTGCAATGATGCTTGGTAGGAAAATAAAGCTACCCGTTGACTTGATGTTTGGTTCTCCTGAAAGTATCAAACCAGACATATCCGATTATGCATACGAACATTTCCATAGGATGGAAAGACTCCATGATTTTGTCAGAGTACATGTACAAAGTTGGAGACATGGTGTGGTTGCACAATAATGACCGGAAAAAGGGGCTGAGTCCAAAAACTCTAAAGACATTGGAAAGGACCGTATGTGGTGACGCATAAACTCAGTGACATAACTTACGGTGTGCAGCAGACCGCAAGATCTAAACCCTCAGTTGTACACCATAATAGACTGAAACCATATCGAGGAGTAAATGGCCCATCATGGTTCACAAGGGTTGCCACCGAAACCGGCTGTGATCAGGAGGTACCGTCTCCAGACAACGTGATATATCTAGGGAGGGATAAACAAGAGTAGCACTGATGATGACTCAATGGGGAGTGAGACCCGGGTTGGACCTGTGGATAAAAAGAAGAAAAAGAACAACATTAAACGTGAGAAGAAACAGATTGTGTGTCCTGTTGAACAGGGAACCATTGACCTTACTGTGAAAGAACGGACCCCTGTTGAACAGAGGGTCCCATCAACTGATGTGGACATTCCCTTTGACCGGGACCATAATCGTGAGGTGCCGGACACCGATTCCGCTGTGCGAAAAACAACTAAACCAGTTAAATCTAAGGAGAACAAGCAGGCTCGTTCTCCTCTGAAATAAACTATCAGAAGGACCCCCACCCTACCAGAAAACATCTTGCAGCTGGACTGCAAGAATGATCTAGAAGTGTCATCGTCAGATGGAGAATTAGAACAGGCTGGACCTGCTGTGGATGACACTAACTCTAACAGCAGTGTATAGGCCACGCCTGGTAGCGTGGTCACAGAATGGAGGAGTCCACTCAACAAGAAGGTTTTATGGAAGAACAAGGTACGGGACGCGGAGCAGGGCTCAGGTTATACAGAAGCCATCCTGGATTCGCTGCAGAAAAAACAAAGGGGCGGGTCACCCTCAACATCGGTGGGACTCGGTTTGAAACAAGCATAAGTTCTATGCGTTTTGACCCAACGTCAGTGTTCGGTATGATTGTGAACAACAAATACGAGTACCCACTGATGGTTCAGAATGAAAAAAACAATGCGGTTACATATTATTTTGACAGGGAATGGGGCTGTGGTGGATCCCGACACATTGCCAACCGAAAGACGTTATCTAAAAGAACTAAGGCAGAAGACGCAGTTTACAGTCTAGAAGAGTTAACCAGGGTCATCAACAGAAAACTGAGAAATGAATACTTTGAGGATTCGGTGGGCAATGTGTCGGGACAGGTGCTGACGCCAATGACTGTATTTATTTATCAACATATTTACTATTTATTCATTAACTTATTGTATTTATTATACCAACTGAGACGGCAGATAACCAGAAAGCAGGGAGGCGGGAGACAATTACAAAAAACTGAGGGAGGTGGGAGACAATTAATCAATAAACTGAGAGAGGCGGGAGACAGTAAATAACAAGATGAGAACGAAAGTGGAAGACAAACTAAAAGGGACCAACAAAATAATTTGTATATGTTTCTGTTCCAGTTATGGTTAGATGAAAAATTTAAATGAAGGGCAGAGATGTTTCCAATGAAAGATGATATTAATAGGAGAATTTGGAGACCAAATGCTGCAGAGGTGGGGGCCGTGTAACGGGCTATACCTTATATTTTTGTTTTAATTTTATTTGTTGGATAAACATTAGTCATGTTGAATTTACAACGAAGGTCTCCGACTTACTTATTTTACGAAATGCTGTTGTTGTTGTACGGAAATACTTACCGTACACAGTCGATCTATCGAGACAGAAGGTGGACTTCTTGTGCTAATATATGGTCCGAAACTTATGGTGTATGCATCAATGGATGTCGGATGATTTATCTTGATAACTCACACTTAATAATTCTACGGACGTATGCTATTTTTATGCACTGAAGTGGAGTAACTTTCAGTCGGAGATCAGCCTGCTTCGCCATGCTTGCTGACGTGTTTGTCAATGGAGAGCGTGTGTATCTTTGGGGCTGGTCGTTTTTAGCCCATCTGATTGGCTAATGCAGGGAGTGGACACTGAAGGTGATTTTCATTGGCTATTGCTTGGATGTCAGAGGTCAGGCAGAAAAAGTATAAATAGGCCGCCGGACCAGCATATAATGACGCATCTTTTTAGAAAATCGTCTGAACGGCAACTCTGAGGGATTTAAGGAAACGAGAGACGAGATTCGATTGATGATGGCACAATCAATGTGTCCAGATCCACCGAAACCGGTGAGTTTTCGAACGTTGATATCAATTCTATGAATTGATACCGTCACTTGAACCACTTTATATGCAAATGGGTCAAAGGCTGTGTCATAACATTACGTCATACCACCGTACACGTTGGAGCACATGTCGATTTCTTACGACGAGACGACCTCAGATGAAGACGAACATATAATTAGATTACTTTTACTTGGAAACCTGGAAATTATGGGACTCTATGAGGGATTTCACCACACAAGGCTTGGACAACACAGATCTGATAGTAGGGTACAGTTGGCTAGTATTTTCCCCACTGCATGCAGTAGTTCAGAACTTACTTCGACCAGTTGACCTATCGACACCAGACTCGGTGGTAATTCACACAACCACAGGGATAACTCACCATTACACCAGATCCGATAGTAGGGTACAGTTGGCTAGTATTTTTCCCACTGCATGCAGTAGTTCAGAACTTACTTCGACCAGTTGACCTATCGACACCAGATTCGGTGGTAATTCACACAACCACAGGGATAACTCACCATTACACCAAATCCGATAGTAGGGTACAGTTGGCTAGTATTTCCCCCACTGCATGCAGTAGTTCAGAACTTACTTCGACCAGTTGACCTATCGACACCAGATTCGGTGGTAATTCACACACCCACAGGGATAACTCGCCATTACACCAGATTCGGTGGTAGGGTGCAGTTGGCCAGTATTTTCGCCGCTGCATGCAACACTGTGCATGCAACACTGCATGCAGTGGTTGAGAACTTACTTCGACCAGTTGACCTATCACCACCAGATTCGGTGGTAATTCATACATCCAGAGGGATAACTCACCAGTATACCAGATCCGGTGGTAGAGCACATCTGGCTAGTATTTTCCCCACTGAACACGGTGATTGAAAACTTACTTCGACCAGTTGACCTTCAGTGGTGCTATAACTGACAATTTCGGGATGAGATGAATAGACTACTCCGGACCACCGATACAGTGAGAAGACACAAAGCGATAATATTAACAAAGTCATACATCCGTTTTACTGTATATTTATTCTTCTGTATGGAGAATAAAACCGTTCCCGTTATATTTAACCCGAATACAATCTATGTTTACAGTCTGTGTTTTGCATGTTTATCACTGTCTGGTACGAACCCGGTCGATGGTTTACAGAGTACCTAACCCTGATTTGATATTCTACCTCACCCGAATTATACTGCCTCCGAAGAGTATAATTGCAGCACTAGTGAGATACACTGGGTGCATGAGGTAGACTGTTACAATATGAAAATTCCAGATGTTCAACAGTCGGATATCGATATTCCAGAAGTTGGATATGAATATTCCAGGTGTTCGATATGAATATTCCAGATGTTGGATATCGATATCCCAGATGTTGGATATGAATTTTCCAGATGTTGAATATCAGTATTCCAGATGTTGGATATGGATTCCCAGATGTTGGATATGAATATTCCAGATGTTGGATATCGATATCGCAGATGTTGGATATGAATATTCCAGATGTTGAATATGGATATTCCGGATGTTGGATATCGATATTTCAGAAGTTGGATATGAATATTCCAGATGCTGGATATAGATTCCCATATGCTGAATATGAATATCCCAGATGCTGGATATGGATATCCCAGATGTTGGATATGAATATTCCAGATGTTGGATATCGATATCGCAGATGTTGGATATGAATATTCCAGATGTTGAACATGGATATTCCGGATGTTGGATATCGATATTCCAGAAGTTGGATATGAATATTCCAGATGTTGGATATCGATATCCCAGATGTTAGATATCAATATTCCAGTCGTTGGATGGATATGAATATTCCAGATGTTGGATATGGATATACCAGATGTTGGATATCGATATTCCAGAAGTTGGATACGAATATTCCAGATGTTGGATATCGATATCGCAGATGTTGGATATGAATATTCCAGATGTTGAATATGGATATTCCAGATGTTGGATATCGATATTCCAGAAGTTGGATATGAATATTCCAGATGTTGGATGTCGATCGATATGACATACCGGTATGTTATATAGATATATGCCTACTTCATCGAAATGGTAGATATTGATATTTCTTAGGTTACGTTTGATGACGATACCAGTATTTCAGATGGTGTATATGCATATTACTGATGTTGAGTATCAGTATACCAGGTGTTGTGTATTAATATTGCACATTGATATCTCTGTCTGCGTGTTTCACATTGATATCTCTGAGTGTTTCACATTGATATCTCTGTCTGCGAGTTTCACATTGATATCTCTGTCTTTTTCAGGTTATCAAGGGTCTGGTGTTCTGTCCTACTTTGTGTTCCTGAAATGGCTACTGAAGTTGAACTTCTACATTTTCCTCCTGATGTTCATCTTCATAACGTTACCTCAGAAAATATTCCCCAGTCAGGACTACTCACAGTATGTGACTGGTAATACGAACACCACTTCCGCCGTCGGCCTCTCCAAGACCTGCTCCGCTAGCTATGTCGTTGATATCTCGGAACATACCACCAAAGACTATATTCTCGACTTCCTTCAGGGAAGGGTAAGTCTAACTCTGTGGCTATACGGAAAGCCCTGTCTAAATCTGCACCTCTCTAAATGGACAGACCATATATATCCGAATGGAGAATTACGTGAGCCAAACAAATAGTACAAATGGCCTGACAAACATCTGGAATAGATAAATGGCCTGACATGAAAAAAGACCAGTCTTGAGTTTGAATACAGTACTGTCAGCTTGACTATCATTTTATAAGTAAGCTAGTGTTATTTCATTTGAGAAAGTGCTTTAATCAATACAAACCTGGTAACTTGTAATCTGACTGACCATTTTCAGGGCTGGATGGAACAAACAACAATGTTCTTCGGTGATTATGCCAGCACAGAGTTCTTCATTGCTTCAGCCTCCTCCAATGGTTTCAATTACAACATGCCTCTGGCTTTCCTCACTGTTACTGTTATATGTTACCTACTCAGTCTTCTGTTGATGGTGGCACAGTAAGTATTGCTCAAGATCGTCAGCAGATATACTTATAATTCAAAGTGATGTAGATTATGTCATACCTGTCATAGATGTAAATATATTTGTATGTGATAATATATAATTATTAGTTACTCCAAATATATTGGTAAAAAAAATTGTGGTTGATTGCCATTTTCCCTATTTGGTGAAAGGCAATAAATTGATGCTAATATATTCAATCAACAATATGAAATTTGATAATTTTATTTGCAGTTTTAAGCAAATTAAATATACAGAACTCGAATTGAAAAAATAATGTATTGTTTAATTTGGAAGTATTGTGGGATTGAAATATGTTGCTTTCGTATATATTTCTAGTTTATAAATTGTGTTGCAAGTATTATTTGATCCCTGCTTCAAGTCTTGCATTTTTGCGCAGTTTGCCTTTATTGCCTTGAAAACTTATTTGCTATTGCCGTCAAGCTTATGTCGTTAAATATATTTTCTCATCCATTAAGCTACCGGTATCTTATTGTAACCTTATATATGAATATGTTTGTAAATATAAATGATATAGACATGACTTTAAAATGATCAATACTTTTTGTCAGTATACTTATATTACCGTAAGACTATTATAAAACTATTTTGAAAAATAACTTTCGCTACCGAGAATAATGTGTTTCCTATAGTTGTACACATTATATTCCTAAAGTAGGTATGTGCAAAATATGTGTTTGTTAATTTCTACTACAATCAACGTGTGTCACAGTCATTAAATGTACACTATTCACTTGTCCCTGCTGATATCATGTGTCTTACTGCAATCGTTCTGGTCGCATGATTTTCACAACAAACCTAAAGAATACCCTTGTGTCGGATGAACAAGATTCATATGTAAATAAAATATTTTGTGGCTGTGCTTTTACGATTGAAGATGAGAAATCTGCTATATGCGGACATAACAGTATGTATATATGGACATTCAGGTATGCATTTCATGATTAAGTATTGAAGAGATGCTATAGTGGAACTATTATATGGTGACTTCTAAACAAATTTATAGGGGCTGTCCATCAAATTACGCAACATATGAACACTATACAACTCACATCCTCCATAATGCAGGTCTGTATACTCCGTACACTTCGTATACACTCAGATCGGGGCAATACAGTTATTACTCGAATAAACCGTTTAATGTACCAGCCAATGAACGGACGGCGTTATAGCGTGCTTCGTCGGGTTCACAGACAAGCCGACTTTATAGTGAGAATACGCTGTAGAACAGTAAGGACACGTAGGCGTCTCTCCAGTCAAACAATGACGGATACTCACAACTTGAGTTCAAAGGGGATGAAATATACAAAACATTGCAAGCTCCTTTATTTTTTCAAATATGGGCATATTCGGAAATGTCATGAGGTCACGAAGACTGTTCAGAAAGTCTAATAATAAACGACTGATCATAGTCCTGAAGAATTCGTCTTCTGTCATGGTTCGGCTTTGACATCTCTTGCACAATCACGGAAAGTTGTGCACCACCAGACCACCTCTTATAGCGTTGCATAATTCATGGACAGCTCCTCATTTGGCTACTAAGTGGTGATTGTGTTTTTTATCATGCTCGTTATTTTCAGTTTAGCCTGGTTTCCTAGTTTGGCTTAATCTGGGATCAGTGAGAAGGCAGTCAAACTCAAGGTGCCATATAAAAGTCAAGTTATTGTAGGACATTCCTTGCTTGTATTACCTAACATTGCTATATCTTCCTTATACTAATGCTTGCTCTAACAACTTATGGTACATTCCAGCTCGACTATGCAGCTTTCCACTTCAGAAGTTAAACCACAAACACGGTTTCATATGGACAATATCCTCTTGCATGGGTTGATGTGCATGTTTTATTTTAGTTTATGCATGCCAGAAAATTTGAATGGTGAAAATTCCTGGAACATTTTTTTTTATTTGTAGCACGGCTGGTATATTTAGGGAGTCACTGGCATATACGGGCGATAAAGGTCACACACCCAACATGATATTTGGTAGCTGGGACTTTTCCCTGAATGATGAAGTCGGTGCCAAATTCAAACATAAAAACATATACACGGAAATTGTGGTAAGTCCATTCTGTGATTGATGTCAATGAAGCAATGCTATCACAATCAAAGAGAGACAATATTGTCACAATCAAAATGAGACAATATTATCACAATAAAAATGAGACAATATTGTCACAACCGAAGGAAATCAAGTTGTCACAACTGATAATAAAAGACAACAATATTGTCACAATCAGGGGAGATAATGCTGTCATAATTGATGAGATAATACAATCTCACGTTCGGCTGTTTCCGTATTGGCGGACCTGGCCTCTCACATAGAACGCACCATTCGGAACTCCCGAGCGGAAATCTACGAAGGGGACTGATTCTACGCTCGGGGGACGACAACATGAATTTCCTATGAATCTCCAGATGTGACGCGCCGGAACGGTTTAATACGCATGGCTCCGAAGCCCAATCACTCTCGCGGAAGCCTTAATCCCCGACCAGCAAATATTTCCCTGCGAGTCTCTGATTTACGTCAGATATTCTAAAACTGTTTATTCTTTTCATTCGAAGCACGTTTCAATAGAAAACCATCAGTTTAAATGGTACACACGCCACGTATTGGCAAGATATAATTCCCGTGACGTCACTGACAGTTCCCTGACAGACCGAAACACACGTGACCACGCTCTAGTCCAATATGGCGTCAATGGCCTTCGACATTCGCAACTTCTCGGGGATCTCCGGTTTGAGATGTCCCTCGAAGGCCATTGACGCCATATTGGACTAGAGCGTGGTCACGTGTGTTTCGGTGTCAGGGAACTGTCAGTGACGTCACGGAAATTATATCTTGCCAATACGTGGCGTGTGTACCATTTAAACTGATGGTTTTCTATTGAAACGTGCTTCGAATGAAAAGAATAAACAGTTTTTAGAATATCTGACGTAAATCAGAGACTCGCAGGGAAATATTTGCTGGTCGGGGATTAGGGCTTCCGCGAGAGTGATTGGGCTTCGGAGCCACGTCACATCTGGAGATTCATAGGAAATTCATGTTGTCGTCCCCCGAGCGTAGAATCAGTCCCCTTCGTAGATTTCCGCTCGGGAGTTCCGAATGTGGCCTTCGAGGGACATCTCAAACCGGAGATCCCCGACAAGTTGCGAATGAGAACGCACCCGTGGGGAGCGTATGGCGAGCCGGCTACGAAATAGTGCTTTTGGTAATCGAGCGATCCGATCGCATTTTATTGTGAAATGAAGATAAATTTTAACCAAACGAACATAATTCATTCAAATTATACAAAATTATTTCTATGTTTAGTTGAATAATAGCAATCTCTCCCCAGAACTCAGCAACTGGGATAATTTCCGCCAATAAGGAAATAGACGAATGCGAGATTGGTTCCGCCGAAAATTAATTGTGCGCATCATAAGATAAGATTCTTTATTGTACTGAGCATCCCATTTGGGACAGAGTACAAAACACATAAAAAGTAGAACAAATAAGAAAGTAAACAAACAGGTGCGACGTTTCCGTTTCCGCTCCCAGAAATTCACGGGGCCAGAGGTCAGTTTTCGCAGCTAAAGTGACTTCTGGGGCAAGATTGGAGATAATATTTTCACAATCAGGGGAGACAATATTGTCACAAACAGGGAGAGGTAATAGCATTATGATCACATAGGTGAAAAGATAAACAATTCGTTTTTTCTTGAATAACTTTTAAAATTCGAACAAATTCGCACTTTTTTGTCATTAACGCATAAATTTATACATACAATAGTAGTCACATATGTTAACATATTTTTCCCACTGATATATGATTAATAGTTCAAAAATGTCGAAATGCCAATTTGAAAAAAAACTATTGAGGTAGACAGGCAACAATTCCTTTGAAGCACATAAACCTGTGTGAAAATATATGAATTCATGCGGCATTGGTAAAAACCTGCAAACTTGTTCGTATTTTAAAAGTTATTCAAGAAACGATTTTTTACTTCGAAAACTGGAGAATCATCGACGTGAAGATAACGCTGTCACAATTGATGAGATAACAGCTGCAGTCCGGGGAAGGTAATGCTTTCATAATATATTCCTACGAAGTAGGCTACAGATCGCAAATTGTCCGGTAATGAGTGAGTCCATCCGAATCCTTTCGTCGGCAAAATAAGGAGAACCGTTGACATTAGCACCTTGATTTTTGGCATGAGCGTGCATTAGGGCATTGTTACCATCAAGTTCTGATCTGAAATAATTCTGATTAAAATTAGATTTATAATTAACACTTCAATATATTGCTATATATATATGTAAGGTTTAGCCTGTAACATGTATCCTCTTTCACATCCAATCATTTCATCATTGCCAAGAAAACTGTGGTCTGTTTTGCTCCAGCGTTTTATCGCCAATGAGTATCAGTTACTGTCCGTCTAAAAATACCCTGTCATTGAAATAGTCCACTATGCCACATGGCCCTATTACAGAAGATGTAGAGACGCTATTTATTCGTCTTTACCGGCTATGCTCAGGAGAATCACATAGAATCATTATTATCTTGTGCATAGAAGGTGTAGGGTCTTGAGTTGAATTACCGTAAACTACATAAATGCTACCTTTCTACTATAGTACTATATATAAAAATGTGTTGTATTGTTGGGAAAATAATGTGATTCAAAAAGTTGTTTTGATCCTGGACAAGGGCACTGAAAACCATTAAAGAGATGTAAATGTATTTTCACACGTAAAGCTTGAAATCTACTAAACCTATATTATTCAATCTGTTTCCTTTAATTAAGAAATTAAAGTAAAATTAAATCGGCGATCGTTATTTATTTTGGAATGAAGGCGCATTAAGAGACTGTTACCAACAAGTTTTGAGCTGACCTATTTTTGATGAAAATTTCTGGTGATTTTTGATGAAAAGCACTGGCGATTCTGACTTGGGCGGTGCCTATCTTAATATGAGCAGGATTTCAACTGGGGGTGGGGATTTCCAAGAGTTCAGTTCGTGTTCGAGTCCTAATGCCTACTGTACTTCGTAGGTCCTGTGACGTTAGTCACACTGCTCATGTGGGATAATATTGTCACAATTATGGGAGATAATGCTGTCAAAATTGATGAGATTCACAATAAGGGGAGATAATACCGTCACAAAGGGGAGATAAATCACAAGGGGGTGATTATCATGTTGTCACAGTTGATCAGAGATAATATCACAATAAATGGTAAGACCATAACAAACAGAAGCACATAATTGTATCACAATCATGGAGAGATATTGCAGTCACAACTGACAAGATAATATGTATAATTTCAACTCAAAGTTGCCAGTATGGCCATTAAGGTAAGCATGTCAACACTTTGTTAAATAGTAGTAACATTTGCGACAATTATCATAGTTTCCCTAGATACGATCATAGGCAGAAATGGGACAAAACCGGACATCTACTGCTTATCAATGTAGCATGCCATTGTTCAGCGTCTATTGTGGGAAGGTCCGATATCCATTTTCCAATTTCCACATTTTCAATCGTTGTGAGATCGTGACTAGGTTATAACCACTCCATACTGTTTCTATATCTCATTGTGTTGTATACGGTCAGTGAAATAAGCTTGATATGAACCCCCGAGAATGGAGTATTGTTATGTCAGCGGTGAAAGGATAAATTATACTGAATTATGTCCAGATTTTAACCTTGTGGAATTTACAGAGCAGTCACAATCAGGGGGAGGTAATTCACTCACAGTCAGGGGGAGATAATGCTATATATTTTAGGGTTTTTTTAATTGATGTCACGATCAGGGAGAGAAAACGTGTAAGCTATGCGACTAGATAACATACCATAGCCAATAATTTGTATCGGAGAATATAATATGATGTTAACACTATTTCAGAAATTTTCCCAAAGATAATGCAGAGAAAATATTAACTACTAACTCAAATGACAATTATTGTGATGAAAATATGAATACAACATACTGCATATAGGTAGTAATGGTTGGATAAATAATTAATTTATTGTGGCTACTTGAGATTTGTCTATTGTTCATACAGGGAGATATTGCTGACACAGAGTTTGCTAAGAGACATGAAAGTAGAACATCATCTGATAAGCGCAAACTGTACTCCATAAGGGGCCTGTGTAACTTCATAGTGCTTGCTGTATTGGGGGGTGCCGGATACTTGATATATGAGGTGACCATCAAAACCACTGAGGTAAGTTAATAATAACCACCATACATTTTAATTAATGTTATTAATACAGGTGCGTAGTGAATGAACATCAGTTTAGTTTACCTTCATCACACCTATATACAGATTATATATACATTCACTTTTTATCGGGTTTATCAAGGGTAAACCCTATATTAGTATCACTTTTCAGATTTTTTTTCTTTTTTCTTCTGCACATGTGTAGTTTTGATCTCCTGCCCGGAGACTGTTCTCATTTGATGCCCCTTAGAGCATTCACAACAGGCCTCGCACAAGCCATGCAATTCCAGGCGCTAAGAGTAATGGAATTTCGTTGAAAGGACATGGAAAGTCAGAGGAAATATATGTACAGAGTCCGGGGAAAATGAGTGGAAAAAGCTAAGTTATTCTCTGAAGTTCAGCGAAATTTGTTGCGGAATAAAAATCCAAACAGCCGTGAAACGTGTTTGCTGGTGACCGAGTTTCGCCAGATTGGAACGAGGTCAGACAGCTCATTTACATATTTTGTGTAGCCCATTGGTTGAACTAAACTCGTGACTGTTTCCCGCTGAATTAATATTCATATTCTGTGACGTGTATTGGTCGAGGTCATAATGTCGACAGCTGATTGGCTCACGCTCTTGACATCTATACTAATTTACGTATCCAGAACGCAAAATGGTACATCTTCAGAAAATTTATGACCTAGGCCTATCCCAAAGTTCACAAGATCATTATTGTTTAGCATCATCAGATAAACAAGATTTAGTACGATCAGACAACATGCAGGCGAAAATACTGTATAATTGACGTAATTCGTTGTTTTCCGCGTTTCAATGGTTGATCTTCAATGCATAATGTAGGTCAACTAAATTTATAATGTCTGCTGCTTCAAACGAGTAGGCCTACAAGTACGTTCAGTTTAATTTTTTTAACGACAAAACTTGCATAATGTTAGCAACAAAAGTACATACCATCGGGCGTATGAACAGTACTATGTATTGAATGAAGAACAGAAATGCTGCAAATGCCCTGACCTGATCATGTACATGTAACGCTAAGAACCTTGGAATAGGTCATAAATTTCCCGAAGATGTACCGTCTTGCATCCAGAACAGTCCCATTTGAACTGGTCAAATTGCAGTCACCATTGTTCGTTGGTTTGGAATTTAGCTTTGGGCTAATTTTGCCGATGCCGGGAAAATGCAAATTTAGTGAACATTGGCTGAGAATGGATGATTATAACTGTGGTTGTCCCGTCACGGTGAGAGGACAGCAACGTACACAATATGTCAAACAAATGTGGATCTGTCCAATATGGACGATGGTCGGAGCCATACAAAGATTACAGGGTATACATTACGCATGGACAGAAAAATCAGGGCGGACAGCACATGAACATACCGGCATTTCTGACTATGCCCGAGCTTCAACTTCTACCTCGGACGGTGAGACGACCAATACCCTGCACGACCGTGGCCATATGCCAACATCTGCCGGAGATCATCGCGAGGGTATTTCTGGCTTTCTTTCAACAAATTAGACATTGGAACCGGAAATAGTGTGGTGTTTGAAACAAATACAGTCACACTGATGTAGATAGACTGTCTTTCAATATGAAGTCAGACATGGACGATGGCTGAGTTATGAATGTCTGATCTAGAACTTGTATGAAAAGCGTTGTTTAGAGGTCACGGAAATTTCAAAAATTGGTCATAGAAAAGTCATGGAATTTTGAACCTCTGAAGGCTCTGACGTGATAATTGGGAGATTATCGCAGTAAATTTTATCTTTCCAATTTCTTTTAAAAGTTGCCTTTATCTGGTAGCATTTGTTACGGCGAGACGGATAGTCATTCTCCACGGTCCAGCGACAACCGATCCTATCTGGCTATTATGTGGGGCTGATGCCAGGAAGTCACTGCGCCACAAAGCAATAGCAGGATAACCAGCGAGTAATATAGGACCAGCACTTGTTGTCCCATCAGTTTTTTTAGTCACTCTTTCAAATGCAAGAACTCGAAATTGGTACATGATATATAGATCTGAAACTTCAACTTTACACACATATTCTTGAGGTTGTTCTATAACTATATGGCACTTTATGAATTATTATTACGAATATGAATTTTAATATTTTTGAACATTTTTTAATCTTTGGTAAGCTACCTTACAGCAAAAGTTATGATTCATATATAGTGCAAGATCACAAAGATGATCTTCACTTTAGATAGGGAATCGTCCTCAATGCGTTTTTGATACACACAGCTGGTGGGGCTAAGTTTTGTTTAAAAAGCACCAAATTGACCATTTGAATAGATAAAGAATAATCAAGACCCACAGACAAACACAACCAGACTTACAGTGGTTCAAACCTGCCGTATTTTGCACTTTTCGGTGCATTTACAGTCGACATTTTCTCTCCAAAATTCTCGTTGCAAAATTATGACACCTTTAACCAAAATCATATTTAGACTTATTTGTTGGTCAAAATAGCTAAAATTGGTTTTGGTTAAAGGTGTCCTATTTTTGTAACAAGAGAAAATCCACACCGAAAAGTGCCTAAAAATACGAAAATAAGCCAACTTACCAACTTTAGTGAGCCATAAATCCGTTTTCGTGCATCTGCAGTCCTTCATTATTTCGGGTCTTATAATTCAGCATGAAGGCTGTACAAAAAAGTCCATTTCATATCCCTTTGATAAAAGTGAAAGTTTGGCCCTTCAAACTGAACAGCTTGAGGACGATTCCGTATGTCAAGCGAACACCACCATTCTTCCCAAATATGACACTAATAAACTCCTCTGATGCAAGTAAACCCGATATCAGTACTTTAAGTACTTTGATTGGTATTAGTATAACATATTCCTCTAACTATCGGGGTATCACGCTGACAAACGCTTTTGGCTAAACTTTTTAACAAAATCATCTTGGGTAGGTTAAATATATTCTATACTGAGCATGATGTCATTCACAAAAACTAAATTGGATTTACCGTTAATAGCCGTACAACGGACCTTATTCTCACACTTCGTAATATTATAGATCATGAAAAACAACATAAACAAAAAATATTATGTTCTTTTATCGATCTACATAAAGCTTTTGACTCTATATGGAGAGAGGATCTTCTATACAAACTTCTGAATTTGGGTATTAGTGCAAACTATACGCAGAGCTCAAAAGCATGCACTCTGACACATCTGCTATGAATTTCCCATATGGCCTTCCCCTCTTTCTTTCCATCCACCGTGGGTGTTAAACAGGGAGATGTACTCTGTCCCCTACTTTTTAATATCTTTATTAACAACGTTATTAGTGAAATACATAATGATCAGTGTAGTCAAGTATGCATCGGCAAATCCACTGTTTTGGATAGTTCTTTGTTATGCTGACGGCATTGTCATATTGTCCTTCACTGCTGAAAGTTTACAAAGTAAACTAGATATTCTTGACAGTTATTGAAATAAATGACGGCTGAAAGTTAATATCATTAAGTCGCACATCATGCTTTTTAACAGCAACAAGCTGCCGCGCAATCTTTTATTGCACATATATGACAATTCTCTGGCGATTGTAAAGCAATATACCTATTTAAGCTTAATTCTTTAAAGCATGGTACCTTCTCACTGGTTATATAGAGAATCTACGTAACAAAGGGCTGGAACTTCAGAATGAAGCATCATTATTAGACAACGATGCAGGTCACAGGAGCCGAGGAGCACATTTGAAAGTGGGAAGGGAGGGGGGGGGGGGGGCTAGGTCAGTTGCAGACGATCCGAAAAGTTTGACACATTAATAAAACCAATACTTGAATTAGGGATTCAGATGGCTTCGAGCATGCACATCTACAATTCATCAAAGAGTTGCTTGGCGTACATTTCAAAAGTGTCAACAGAGCATGTAGATCCGAACTCTGGTGTCTGACGTGTGCCTAGGCACAATCAATTGTAGTTCCTAGACTAAGTATATCTGTAATCTCCTCAATATATATGGATTTTGATATGTGTTCAATGCAATGAAATGGTTGCATTATACAGCGTCTTAAGGACATTGAAATGCAGAGAAGTATTTCATATATCCAGTCCTCTGACAAGGTTACTGTCCATCCTCATTGTCTAGCATTTTTTGTATTCCAATTTATCCCGAATAAATAGTCTTATAGCTAATAGAGAATATAGAAGTATTATTTGCAACTACAGAATTAATGCGCACAAGTTAGAAATTGACCGTGGTAGATACCAATAGTTTAGAAGTGACAGACATTGTAAACAGTGTCCAAGTTTGGTCATTGAGAGTGAAAATCATTTTATTCTGACCTGTCCTAAATATATTACTTAGAAAAAACTTCTTTTAATCAATTTCTGATCTGTGTACAAACTTTCATTCTCCAAGTAACACAGCGAAGCTCAAACTTATTCTGGGAACCTGCTCCGCAGATACACTCATTAAAACTACCAAATTCTTGCTTGCTTACGAAAAGTTGCGTGATGACTATGTTCAATCATGCAGTGTAAAATTTCCTATTATGACCATGTCAAGCCGATCGTATATTATACATGTGTCATAGTGATGTGGCTATATTGTATTCATTCGGAACTCCCGAGCGGAAATCTACGAAGGGGACCGATTCTACGCTCGGGGGACGACAACATGAATTTCCTATGAATCTCCAGATGTGACGCGTTTGGAACGGTTTAAATACGCATGGCTCCGAAGCCCAATCACTCTCGCGGAAGCTTTAATCCCCGACCAGCAAATATTTCCTTGCGAGTCTCTGATTTACGTCAGATATTCTAAAAACTGTTTATTCTTTTCATTCGAAGCACGTTTCAATAGAAAACCATCAGTTTAAATGGTACACACGCCACGTATTGGCAAGATATAATTCCCGTGACGTCACTGACAGTTCCCTGACAGACCGAAACACACGTGACCACGCTCTAGTCCAATATGGCGTCAATGGCTTTCGAGGGACATCTCAAACCGGAGATCCCCGAAAAGTTGCGAATGTATTGTATTATGTCAGCTGTGCATCATGTGATCTTGGTTTTATTAGGGTTCAAAGCCAGAATGGCTTGAAGCCTTTTGTTTTTGTTCGGATTATTCTTATTATTCCGCCATATTTTGTTCCCGCTATAACTCGAAAAGGGCTGGAACAATTCGGTCGAAACTTGGAGGCATGATAACATGACAAGAGAGGTGTTGCACCTGGGGCAAATATTTCCTTGCGAGTCTCTGATTTACGTCAGATATTCTAAAAACTGTTTATTCTTTTCATTCGAAGCACGTTTCAATAGAAAACCATCAGTTTAAATGGTACACACGCCACGTATTGGCAAGATATAATTCCCGTGACGTCACTGACAGTTCCCTGACAGACCGAAACACACGTGACCACGCTCTAGTCCAATATGGCGTCAATGGCTTTCGAGGGACATCTCAAACCGGAGATCCCCGAAAAGTTGCGAATGTATTGTATTATGTCAGCTGTGCATCATGTGATCTTGGTTTTATTAGGGTTCAAAGCCAGAATGGCTTGAAGCCTTTTGTTTTTGTTCGGATTATTCTTATTATTCCGCCATATTTTGTTCCCGCTATAACTCGAAAAGGGCTGGAACAATTCGGTCGAAACTTGGAGGCATGATAACATGACAAGAGAGGTGTTGCACCTGGGGTAAAGCTTCTTTATTTTCCCAACGACATGGCGGCCATCTTGGATTTACTGGAATTTTAATTTTATTTTCAATCATCTTCTCCTCTGGAACTACTGGGTGGATCGGCACAAAACTTGGTAGGCATGATATATGGACAGGTCTGAGTAAACGATACTTAAAGAGAATTGGTTCCGTTGAAAAAGATGGCCGCCATGGACCAATCAAAATTGGTCAAATTTCAAGTTCTGAATTAAGTCTGGAAAAGTAACCAGATACATGCAGGGCTACATGGGGATCAAGAATATGTAAAAACCAAGTATCTAGGTCACGTGGTTTGGCCGCCATCTTGAATTTTGTGGAAAACTTTACCAATTTTGCAACGGCTTATTATCTTGAACCCTGATAGATACGGATTTCTAAGTTGCTGCGATATATCGAGATGGCCATGATCTGTTGCACTGAAAGCAAATACTTTTGATTGGCTGAACGGTTTGGCGGCCATCTTGGATTTAGCTTAAAACCTTCAATGGTCTTCTCCTCTGAAACCGCTGCACCGATCGTTGTGAAACTTGGTACACATAATCGATGGATCAGGGTCTCTCAACGGTCTTATTGAAAAGTTGCTACGTAAAACAAAATGGCCGCCATCGGCCAATCAAAATGCTCGGATTTTAAGTAATAGATTTTGACGGGAAAAGTTATGAAATATATGTTATATGACATGGCGATCATGAACATGCAAAAATCTTACTCCTAGGTCACGTGGTTTGGCCGCCATCTTGAATTTGGTGAAAAACTTTACCAATTTTGCAACGGCTTATTCTCTTGAACCTTGATAGATACGGGTTTCTAGGTTGCTGCGATATATCGAGAAGGCCATGATCTGTTGCACTGAAAGCAAATACTTTTGATTGGCAGAAGAGTTTGGCGGCCATCTTGGATTTAGCTTAAAACCTTCAAGGGTCTTCTCCTCTGAAACCGCCGCACCGATCGTTGTGAAACTTGGTACACATAATCAATGGATCAGGGTCTCTCAACGATCTTATTGAAAAGTTGCTACGTAAAACAAAATGGCCGCCATCAGCCAATCAAAATGCTCGGATTTTCAAGTAATAGATTTTGACGGGAAAAGTTATGAAATATATGTTATATGACATGGCGATCATGAATATGCAAAAATTTTACTCCTAGGTCACGTGGTTTGGCCGCCATCTTGAATTTGGTGAAAAACTTTACCAATTTGGCAACGGCTTATTCTCTTGAACCCTTATAGATACGGGTTTCTAGGTTGCTACGATATATCGAGAAGGCCATGATGTGTTGTACTGAAAGCAAATATTTTTGATTGACTGAACGGTTTGGCGGCCATATTGGATTTAGCTTAAAACCTTCAAGGATCTTCTCCTCTGAAACCGCTGCACCGATCGTTGTGAAATTTGATATACTCTGAAACCGCTGCACCGATCGTTGTGAAATTTGATATACCTAATCGATGGATCAGGGCCTCTCACCGGTCTTATTGAAAAGTTGCTAACCTGGAAACTCACACTGGAAAGCCTTTCTGATGTTCATTGTGTTCGTACAGGTGTGCTCAGCAACACCAAGGTGACCACACACAACAGAACTCACACTGGAGAGAAACCATTCCAATGCTCGATGTGAAAGTAGAGGTATATTCGGCAGGGTCAGTTAAAACGATAGGACAACTGACACGGGGAATAAACCATGGAGCGTCTGCATATGCGTGGATTACCAGACTTTACATATGAGAACTTACACTGAAGAGAAACCACTCGAATGTTCATTTTAATTTTATTTTCAATCATATTCTCCTCAGAATTAAGTCTGGAAAAGTAACCAGATACATGCACGGTTACATGGGGATCAAGAATATGTAAAAACCAAGTATCTAGGTCACGTGGTTTGGCCGCCATCTTGAATTTTGTGGAAAACTTTACCAATTTGGCAACGGCTTATTCTCTTGAACCCTGATAGATACGGATTTCTAGGTTGCTACGATATATCGAGAAGGCCATGAAGTGTTGTACTGAAAGCAAATATTTTTGATTGACTGAACGGTTTGGCCGCCATATTGGATTTAGCTTAAAACCTTCAAGGATCTTCTCCTCTGAAACCGCTGCACCGATCGTTGTGAAATTTGATATACCTAATCAATGGATCAGGGTCTCTCAACAGTCTTATTGGAAAGTTGCTACGTAAAACAAAATGGCGCCCATCGGCCAATCAAAATGCTATCTGGGCCCTGTAGTTTGGCCGCCATCTTCGGCTTGCAATGTTCGAATAATGCCCGTGAAATAAGAGCCTGGTTCGAGCTTTGAACCCATTATAGCTATCCATAGCTCTAGTTATACTTATTATTCCGCCATATTTTGTTGCCGCTATAACTCGAAAAGGGCTGGAACAATTCGGTCGAAACTTGGAGGCATGATAACATGACAAGAGAGGTGTTGCACCTGGGGTAAAGCTTCTTTATTTTCCCAACGACATGGCGGCCATCTTGGATTTACTGGAATTTTAATTTTATTTTCAATCATCTTCTCCTCTGGAACTACTGGGCGGATCGGCACAAAACTTGGTAGGCATGATATATGGACAGGTCTGAGAAACGATACTTAAAGAGAATTAGTTTCGTTGAAAAAGATGGCCGCCATGGACCAATCAAAATTGGCCAAATTTCAAGTTCTGAATTAAGTCTGGAAAAGTAACCAGGTACATGCATGGCTACATGGGGATCAAGAATATGTAAAAACCAAGTATCTAGGTCACGTGGTTTAGCCGCCATCTTGAATTTTGTGGAAAACTTTACCAATTTTGCAACGGCCTATCTTCTTGAACCCTGATAGATACGGATTTCTAGGTTGCTACGATATATCGAGAAGGCCATGGTGTGTTGTACTGAAAGCAAATATTTTTGATTGGCTGAACGGTTTGGCGGCCATATTGGATTTAGCTTAAAACCTTCAAGGGTCTTCTTCTCTGAAACCGCTGCACCGATCGTTGTGAAATTTGATATACCTAATCAATGGATCAGGGTCTCTCAACGGTCTTATTGGAAAGTTGCTACGTAAAACAAAATGGCCGCCATCGGCCAATCAAAATGCTCGGATTTTAAGTAATAGATTTTGACGGGAAAAGTTATGAAATATATGTTATATGACATGGCGATCATGAACATGCCAATCAAAATGCTATCTGGGCCCTGTAGTTTGGCCGCCATCTTCGGCTTGCAATGTTCGAATAATGCCCGTGAAATAAGAGCCTGGTTCGAGCTTTGAACCCATTATAGCTATCCATAGCTCTAGTTCTATTTGTATTCATCTGCTATGTTTGGCACCTTGTTCTTATTTGTATGACTATATTACCAGTCTAATGACTGCGTTGATATTGTGTCTAAGGTTGAGTTAAAAATGGCCTGTGTTGTATTGAGTTTTAATGTTAATACCTAAGAATAACGCATTGTGTAACTTTATAAACTATCATAAAATGACGTGAATTTCATTTTGTGCAGATTGTGAAGAGTACCTCATTCGCCTCGCTAAATTCATTCGTACAACTACTGGTGGAGTTCTTACCTTCGCTGACTATCACTGGGCTCAATGGAATCTGTCCTTTCTTCTTTCGAATCCTCATCAAACTAGAACATTACACACCTGTCTTTGAAATTAAACTCATGCTCGCCAGGTCAGTAACATTTAACAGAAGAAATAGTTAAAAGTTACAAACAGCTGATGGTATATTTTGGACTATCATATTTTCAACTTCCTAAAGATAAAATGCACATGTCCATATAATTATTTTAGTATAAATAGCTGTATGAAGAAATGGAAAAACTGAAATATTCACATTTAATTTGCTCCATGTTCTGAATTGCTGCAGTAGTATGTACAGCCATACTCTATTTAATTAAAGAATAATATTTATCTCCTTACAGGGTTGTGTTTTTGAAGATGGCGTCTTTGACAGTGTTGGTGGTAGCCTTATACACAGACATTATCTGTCCCGAAGTAGACAGCTGTTTGGTGGGCACATCCCCCTGTTCATCTCTCCAGGTAAGATCACCATCCTAATACTGTTCTTGAAACAATTTGTGAAGAAGGTATGCCTTCAAAGGTAGTGTTTGTTGAGGCATCTACAAGTAATTAATGTTATATCGGCAATAGTTTTCGATGATGTGATCGTTAACTTTGCCAGCATTCCGATTTCCTTATTTCCCCCACAGGGGCTTGTTGTTGGCCAGTTATTAATTATGATATTAATATTCATATATACTCTCCTCCTACTCCATAATTACGTTATTACGGAGTAGGATGGGAGTATATATGAATTCTAATATCATAATTAATAACTGACAAACAACAAGCCCCTGTGATTTCTCCATGTGTGAACCAGTACATTTGTATATATTAAACTGAAGTCCTTCCTGGTGACATTTTACTCTGCAGTGCTGGGAGACGTATGTGGGCCAACAGTTCTACAAGTTGATCATCCTGGATTTCCTGGTGACCTTAGGCACGACCTTCTGTGTGGAGTTACCAAGAAAGTAAGCATACCACCGATAATGAGGCGTGAATTTTATGTACTCTTGCAGTCCGGGTTTGCCTCTTAATTTTCATATGGTAGAATACCTTATCACTGATAGTAGTAATTAATGCGTAAATTCTATCTTATTGACCTAAATCCGAAAGGGGGCGCCTCCAGTCTTGTGACGTCACTTTCGGTTCCGGGCACGTGACCGAAAGTGACCTTTGACCCCCTGCGCATTCGCACAATACCGGATAATAATAATAATAATGGTGCCCAGTGGTCAAAGGTCGCTTCCGGTCTCGTGATCGGAACCGGAAGTGACGTCACAAGACTGGTGGCGCCCCTGTCGGAAGTAGATCAATGAGACAGAATTTACGCTTTTACAATAGCGGATATTAATATGATATTAATAATGGTGCACCGGGGTCAAAGGTCACTTCCGGGTCACGTGAGGAGTTGTCTCCTCCTAGCTCCAGTTTTCGCCACAAGGACAACGAGGGACCTGGCCATAAATACGAGGATCAGTCACACTGTGCGTCATTCACTGTTCGTAATTTAGTCAACCATGTCACCAGTCCTACGAGCCGTCCTTCCCCTTACACTGCAGGTGGGGTTACACGTCTATGAAGACAAAGTCATCATCGTGGAAGACCGTGGAGATGTTTGCTGGTTCTGCACTGAGACCATATCGAATACAGTTACGCTACACCGTGACGGCTGGACCAAATTTAAACGAGTATTGATCGGTGAGCTCCACGGGGACCTCATCCACATAGACAATGCCATCTACCTACACCGTGGACCATTCTTCGCACGCCTGGGGCGTTACCAGGACCCTTCGCGAGGTTTCACACTAGAACCTGATCTGTGGACAGCCTTCGAGAAAGTGGTGCCTATTGTGGACCTGCTGTTTACACCGAGCGGTCAGCTGTTCAGTTGGGGTGGGCTCGTGCCATGCGTGAAGCGGCGGCAGAACCCAATGAACAAATTACCAAACCCATCAATGAAGCGGAGCCAGGCGACGAGGCCATGGACTATCCGCCTATACTAAGCCAACCCAGGGGGCCTAGATGAAACGAAGGACACTGCGTCATTCAATATGAAGAGCTGGGAGAAGGTGTTGGATACGTGTTTTATAACCGGCTGCGTATAGTGGATTGTCAGCTATCTATCGAGTGGCCAAGCCTCAGGAGATACAACATGCTCAAGTCGCAGATTGGTTGAAAAAACAAGACACCTATACCTTACTTCGAGCTGCCCGACGCCATTTTTCACGGAATCGGGTCATCCTGGGTGGTATAGATGCCCAATGTGGAGCCGATTTGGTCGATATGATCGCTTTTGCCAAATACAACGATGGAAATCGGTATATCTTGACATGCATCGATATCCTGTCGAAATATGCTTGGGTGGTACCCATCCGAATGAAAACCGAGGGAAATCTCGTAGCGGCGTTCAAGGGTATTTTCAAGACGGGTCGCAAGCCATTGTATTTGCAAACCGATGAAGGCACGATATTTCTCAACAGACCCTTCCAACAGTTTCTGAAAGCCCAGTAGGTTTCTTTCACACGTACAACGAGACAAAGGCTTCCATCGTCGAAAGGTTCAATCGGACGTTCAAAGGCCGCATGTATAAATATTTCACGTACAAGAATACAATGCGATACATCGATGTTCTCCCCCAGCTGATAGAGGACTACAATCGGGCCTATCACCGGAGTATTCAGAGAGCACCCATCACTATTACCAAATGCAACGACGCCCAAGTGCGACGTGTCTTGTACGCCAATCATCCTCAACCACGATGAAAGGGTGGTGTTCAAGGTCGGCGACCCTGTACGCATTAGTAAAGTCAAGGGTAAGTTCGAGAAGAGTTATCTCCCAACTGGAGCGATGAGCACTTTTGATCAAACGGCGCATACCCCGACAGCCACGTGTCTATGGCCTCGAAACTCTTCAACGGGAACCGTTGCTAGGATCCTTTTACGACGTGGAATTACAGCCCGTGGTGAAAACAGCACAAGAATACTACACTGTGAAACGCATCCTGAAAACCGAGTGCCGCCGAGGTAAGACGGTGCATCTCGTGAAATGGCAGGGTGGCCCATCGCGTTCAATTTCTGGGTCCCAGTCAACCAGGTGAAATGTTTATAAAGCCAGAACCCACAGTCGGCATTCTTCATTCCACGCACGACCATGAACACAGTGCTATGGACAAACACTACTAACCCTGCTGGGCATTTAATACGGAGGTGTGTTTTACGACGTCGTGTACCTCATCTCTCTACTTAACCAACCTAAGACACCCTCCGTGAGTGGTAGTCAAACCAGTCTACAGACCTTCTCTACCCCAGTCAAACCCGTGATCGAAACGAGCCCAGTCATCACCACTAACACATCGAGTATACAGTCCACATCAACATCGAGTCCCGCACCGAGTATACAGTCCACATCGAGCCCTACACCAAGTATTGCAGTGCCCACTACACCTGAAAACCCAACAGATTTCATCACCCACAGTGAACGCCGTAACGTACCGAAAACAGCGACCAACGTTGTTGCACCGATGACCCCGGTTCACTCGTACCAAATTTACAAGAGCGGGTTACCACGACAGCGGATACACCTCCAACCATGGACCCCCGGTGGCATCATCCCTTCACCTGCGTCATCGCAGGATCGACGGGCTCAGGCAAACCACACTTCGTCCAACAAACTCCTCCACTACGCCGACAACATGATTAAACCACCCATTGCCCGGGTCGTGTGGTGTTACGGAGAATGACAGGCGGCGTATGCAGAAATGTCCAAACATCACGTTCGTGGAAGGCCTACCGAACCTGACACCTTGGTGGTCGTGGATGATCTCATGGCGGAGACGCTCGCGTCACCCAACTCTTCACTAAAGGCAGCCATCATCGCCGACTCAGCATCATCTACATTGTGCAAAATCTATTCAGTAAAAACAAAGAACATCGGAACATCAGCTTAAATGCACACTACCTGGTGTTGTTTAAAAACCCGAGAGATACCACTCAACTGCTGCACCTGGCGAGACAGATGTACCCCGGCCGCAAGCGGTTTGCATTGGAAGCCTTTAAAGATGCGATATCCCCTCAGCACGGTTATATGCTCTTCGACATGAAGCAAACCACCCCGACCACCTTTAACTACGGACTTGAATCTTTCCCGGAGAGACCCACCAGGTGTACGTGGAAAAATAATGTAAACACACCCACATTGGCTCTCCCAGCTGAAGTGTGTGTTTGATGCTGGGGATAATAAGATATTTCTAGAACAGACAATCCTTGTTCATGTTGTCTTTGTAGACCCATAATAAAAAAGGTAGGGTTGAGGGGTCTGGCATTAGTTGCACAGGATGTCCGGACGAGTACGAAAGCACGCATCGGCGCTCCGTGTATTGAAGACAGTCCCACCCGAGTTGGTCCGAACCATTGTACGCGGCGCGGACCCTGACCCCGTACGCTGTCTGTGCGAGATCGGGTACAACCTGTTAAAAAGTAACGTACCGCTGACTCCGGCTCACAAGACCAAGTTGGTCAAGCATAAGACAGGTCTCCGAACCCTGGTCAGAAAAAGTATCTCAGGCTAAGAAGAAAAAGGTTTTACAGAAAGGCTGCTTTCTCGGGGCAATCTTAGCACCGTTGGCCGCTTCCGTGTTGGGACCGATATTGAGCGGACTGTTAGGCCGACAATGAACCACACAAAAACAAATGGTCCTCGGCGAATCACGGCTCCTTCAAAGCCTCCAATCACCATACCCCATACCCTCCACCGTCGGTACATTGAACACACTCGATGAAGAGATGCGTCAGATCTTACAACGAGCGGGGTTAATCAACAGTGAGAAAGTGCAACGGTACAATGAGACGCTTCAGCGATACATGACGTTCATGGACCAATACAATTACAAGCGTCCAGTCCGTCATTCATAATCCAGCCGTCGTCCATTAGAGAATATCCGCGTCCATAATCCAAAGACCTATTCCATTTTCCACATAACAGTATTAGCACCAAATTCAAAAAGACAATCATAGTATACATAAACATAGGCTTGTTTCTTGCAAGAGAGAAGCGGTCAACAGTTTTCAATGATGCCGGCAAGACATCATGATGTTCCAAAAATATCAAATCCGTATCGCTGATCAGTATTCTTAATCCATAATATTCGTTGTAAAGTCGTCATCTAAAGAATGATGTATCTCAGTCACGCTTTGATTGTGACTGTTCATATGAGTACCATGAGGTTCTAGAAGTACATGGGTTCATACGGCCCCTAGCCCCGGGTTAAGCGGAATTAGACACAAGTTACGAAACGTAGCGCCAGTGATCTTGCACGCTACGTTCGTATTTTGCTATCAGCATGCGATATGTATCGCCAAATTTGAGAAACTTTGAGTGTAGGCGCTTGGTGGAATAGCCCTGTTTTTTTCAGTTTCTCTACCCCAGCACCACCACCACGCGACACACCGCCGACCTCAGCATCGCTCCAACAGCCTCCATTACCAGGTGTACCACCCACAGCCCCACAGTGGTTCGAGGACGAATTCTCAAAGTGTGCACCTGCATCGTTCAAGAAACAAGCTGACCTGGCATTACAACGAGTGAAAGATAATCCTAACATGACTTGGAATGATAAAGGTGAACTACTGGTGCAGAATCAGGTGGTCCACGGTACCCACATGACGGATTTAGTGAATGACTTAATGCGTCAACGCAGGTTACATACGGATCCTCAAGGATGAGAGTTCTTTGCTCAAGCCTTGAGAGACATGCATGTACCACAGCAATTGGTGGGGAACCCCCAGCGCTGGGCCTGGATGCAGCGGACCCAGCAATCGCCTATACGTGCACCTCGCAAGTCACAACGACAGACGCGACCCCCACGGAATTGGAAAGCTCAGTGGGAACCGGATACACCACCCAAAACAAAACAACGGCGGGCACCCCCTTTTCACCCCTTCAAAAACCCACCCCTGGTCAAGACATTCCACCTCTCCATAGCCGTGACACGTAGCAAGTCACCGCGGCGTTCACGACGCCGACAACAAGCATCCAAGGCCTGGGACAACTATTAATTACAAGCGTCTAGTCCGTCATTCATAATCCAGCCGTCGTCCATTAGAGAATATCCGCGTCCGGGAGCGGTGACAGGAAAGCTCAGTCGACATGTTTTACCTCACACTCCTAGTAACAGCTCGGCAGCCGTGTTCCCGAGCAATACCTTAACTCACTACGAAACACAGTTACCCCAACCCTTTGCACCTGCCTGGTCGTTGGGAATGTGGGCTGTTAGATATCCAGTACGCGTATACGTGGTACAACGTGAAAGATGACGTGGTGTGGTATCTTATTACGCACGCCAGCAAGACGTATCTCTTTGTATTCCCTCAAGGCCAGTACCACACCCACAAAGTGTTCATCAACGCGTTGTGCGATCTCATGGAGGGTAAGATCGATCAAGACAGAACCCCTCCCGTTCAAAGATTCCGTTTTCCTATCGTTCAACGAATAGAATCAGAAGTTCCGGTTGAGGCTGACTGCCAACGTGGGTATAGAATTCAGCAGCGTCCTAAAATAACTGCTAGGACTGCGTGAGAATGTGTATGCGGGTTCTACCGAAGTATTCTTCACCGCTGAATCCAACTACAGTACAATGGACATGCGTGGGGGTTTGTATGGCCTGTACATCTCCTCAGACGTGGTCGATGCACGCATTGTCGGAGACGCATCTGCCCAAGAAAGACAAGTACGGGGATCAAGTTACCCACAGTTTCAAGCACATTGTTTTTCTACCGGTCGGTCAGACTGATATTAGCTTCATCATCATCAATATAAGAGTCGATACCCGTCAACCGATTACATTCGAGCGTGGGAAAGTGGTCTGCATAATGAACGTGCCTTATCAATGCAATACATCCAGTTACGGCGGTCATTACACCAAACAAACCGGGGGTAGCCTACCCGTGTTCAGCGGAGCACGTATTCAGCACGGCATTGGCAATGTGCTTGGCAGCATCGTCAAAACGTTTCTTCCGATGGTGACGCGTGGCGTCAAAGCACTGGGATAACAAGCTTTTACGAGGCGGTCTACAAGTCATATGGGGGATGACTTCAGTGGCGTACCGGTTCGACAGACTGTCAAACGCCGAGCTAAACAATCGGGGCGAGTCTTGTTCCCCAAAAGCTCAGCGTATCATGCGTTCAAAGCATAAAAGACATGTGATCCCGAGACAGCACACCAGTCGACGACTGAACAAGCGACGACGCACATCAAAGACCCGCGATATCTTTGCGTAAAACATGACTTTCATCCACGCCGATTCGTGTCCTTCTACCAAGAGTGAATTGGATTTGTGGACCGTACCACCTACCCAGACCAGTGCGAAGAGGGCTAATGGGTGGAACATCTAGCCACAGGCCCCATTGAATTCACCATCACCAACGCTGATACGACATACCTGGATTTAGCGCATACGTACCTGTACGTGAAAGCTAAAATCACCAATAAAGATAGGTCGGGCCTCAAAGCAGATGCGCCAGTGGGTCCAGTGAATCTCTAGCTCCATTCGCTATTCCAGCAAGTAGATATATCACTCAGTGATAAACTTGTGAGTGCGTCGACGAACACGTACCCGTACCGGGCCTACATCGAAACACTGTTATCCTATGGGCGTGACGCTAAACAACGGTGCTGTCATGTCGTACTTGACAGCACCATTGTTCTACCGAGACACCCAGGCAAGATGGAAGCGAGTCCTGATAACCTCGGAAGGACAGAGAGAATGGAGTTCACGGCCAAGAATCATTCGGTCGATATGATGGGACTACGACTAGTGCGCGCAACGCCTGCGTTTGCCTTGATGGCTCCGAATGACGACATCGAGTATGTCATTCAAGAGGCCAGTCTATTTGTACGCAAAGTGAAACCGAGCCCAGGTGTACAGGTGGGGAACATCAGAGCCTTGGAAAAAAACACAGCTCAATATCTCATCCGACGAGTAATATGATTGCCAATCAAGGAAATCTATTCCTGGGGGATTTACCGTAGCGCCTGACCGTCGCCTGTGTGGTGAGCGTCAGTTATAATGGAACAAACACGAGGAATCCGTTCAACCTAAAAGCGTTCAGCACCAATTTCGTGGCCCTCCGTGTGGACGGACAACAGGTCCCAGCACGCCCCCTGCAACCCAAGTTCGGAACGAGCAATTACATCCGGAGCTATCTGAACCTCTTTGCAGAGACCGGGCAAATCAACCAGGAGGAAGAAAATATGATTAGCCGAGAAGATTTCGGAAAAGGGTACACACTCTTCTGTTTCGTTCTTAGACAACGACCATCAGCTGAGTCTCGTCTGAGTCTCTTCAAGAACTTACGCTTGAAACCCCATTTCGGGACACCTCTACCGCGACCCATCAATGTGATTTGCTACGCCGAGTTAGACAACATTATTCAAATCGATAAAAGCCGAACGTCCTGTGTGATTACGCCACTTAACATGGATATAGACCAGATTACCGCCGTGCTGGAGAATTATCCGTGGACACGTACGGTGTTTCAAGGGGTGTTCGCCCGAGATGTGTTCCCATTAGACCGTGAGTATACCGCCGCCTACGTCCTCAACACGGACTCGATGGATCGGCGCGGTCAACATTGGGTGGCCGTGTACTTGACAAAACAGCAGGGCGAATACTTTGATTAGTACGGCCTGCCACCCCTCCATCCCGATTTAACAACCTTCATGGATCATGGCACAGAGACGTGGTGTTGGAACAGTGAAACGTTGCAAGGCCTGACCAGTAGGGTGTGTGGGCAGTATTGTCTGTTTTACCTTTACCATCGATGCCGGGGAAGAACGCTACCCACCATCGTGCAGATGTTTGACGAGTACCCCCAGGCCGAGGACCGAGATGTATTGGTATATGACTGGGCCGTGGACTATTTCAATGTATAAGCCCCGTTCTGGCCTTAAGTTCTATCCATTTCAATGTACAGGCTCCGTTCTGGGCTTCAGTTCTCACGTTGTTGTTGTTTTTTATTGTTGTTGAATGAAAAAAATATGAGATCTCAATACCCTGGCTTGTGTTTTTTTTCATTTTAATAGCGTAAAAGTCCGTCTTTTCAGTATTATTGACATTCCAATTTTTTGAAAGAACCGTGCAATGTTAATGAATGAACCAGAAAAAATGTGAGTGAGGAAACATGCATTTTATACCTAAATACTTGCGTAACAAAAAAATAAAATAACTAAAAACAATAATATTGGTGAAAAAAATCTCACGACCGGCTACTTAACCACTTAGCTATATCCCGTTTTGCAGATTGTTGGGTGTAATATAAAATAAGTACTCGTGGTGATATGTTCCATTCTTAAAAATTGTATTTGAAGGACGTTCTTTTCAATTCTTATGCTACAGCCAAGATAAACAGATCAACGCAACGATAATACATGACAGAGCACTGTCTGTCCACGCACCGTGGATGTTTAAAGTAAAGGCGAAAACTCTTGCGGCTGGACTTCGTCGGAACAACTCGGCTTTCTCCATTCATCAGCCGAAGCAGCGAACAGCACGGCCAGCTAGCTTCCAGTACTGGGACTTTCGGGTTTAGACAGAAAAAATAGCACTTGCCCTGCGAATTTCGCTCTGTAATTTTCACCAGACCTGCAATTATATGCAGCCTTCCCTCTGTGTGTTTTATAGGGTTGTACGCTTCTGTATTCGACTTGTAGTATTAATTAAAAGCCCCCCAAGAAACACACTTTCGGCTCGCGAAGGGACAACGGTGAGCGGATTGCGCTCGCTGACCTCGCTGTTGATTGGCTAATATTTTTATTGTTATTTTAATGACTGAAAGCTACAATCCTGCACGAGTTTCCCAGCATCTATAAAAGCAGCGTTTTGGCGCGACTTGGCACTCATAAATGACAAATTACGACGCATATAAGGGAAGTGAGAAGAGGTACCGTCATAATGACAGAGCCACATGACTTCACCGCATAGTCTTCTGTTTAACCTATTCTAAAGCACATACCAAGAATCTAACGATTCGTGATATGTGTTGGATCTCAGGTACTCTTTTGAGAACATTCAAGACGACATGATGAATTTTGATCAAGAGAGACAGGATGAGCGGGGCGAGGCGGGGAGAGAAGGGAAGAAAGAGGAGAAAGAGATGGCGGAGAGAGAGGAGATGAGCGGGGAGGCAAGAAAAAAAGAAGATTGGGATAAAGAAATAGAAGAGGTCATGTTAGGGTTCGAGGAGGAAGAAGTAGAGACGGGGGAGAGAGAGGACAAAGAAAAGGCAAAGACAGAGATAGACGGGAGACAGAGAAGATTGACGCTGCCACCACTGCCGTTAAAGACAACAGCCCGCATGTCCACGGCGAACGGCAGTCGAAGGTTCCGGTCGATATATACCGCCGGGTCTTCGACTGGTTTTTCTCGGCACCGGAGAGCCGTCCATTCCCGGCTGACGATGTGCGCCGGGTCCCGACAGTCCAGGAGCCCCCACCACTGCCTCCACCGAAATGTCAGGGGCCAATAGTGCCATGTATCTGGCCCAGGCGTCATATCCAGCCACTGATCATCCATGGAGTCAGGCTAAATCATACGTATAGTGTGTCGAGGGGCCGGTAAGGTGTCTCCCCCTCCTTCCAAAGAGCGCTTGTCAGGGCTACCCATGCTATCCGAAAGAGAGAGACTCGTACGTTAGCACAATTGTTTTTCTCGCCCGAATCGATGTTGTTGTTTTTTCAAACAACAATTCTGAACCCTGGTACCGAGGGTATTTACTGTTTTGATATGTGGTTTTCAAACAACACTATTTAAAAAATTATTTGAAGCCTGGTACTCTGGCCATGTTCGTATACCGACCCGTAAAATAGCGGGTCCTCGGGAGAAAAAGAAATTAAAATCAAATCTCAGTGCATACTTTCACGTCAGGACCCCATCCCCTGGTCGTCCATGTTCGTATAGCTCGTAAGCGGGTCTCCGGGTGAAAAGGAAATAAAAAATCAAACCCCAAACACACATTGACACCAGAACTCCCTTCTCTGGTATGCCCATATTGCTATACCGGGTCCCCGCCTTTTCTTTAATTTCACAGTGACTCGGTGAAAAAGTTAAGCCTACGTCAAATCGAATAAACCCATTAACACCAGTAGCCCTTCCCTGGTGTTCCATATCGCTATACCTGGCCCCCGCCTTTTTTTTTAATTTCACCGGGACTCGGTGAAAAAATTATGCCTGCGCCAGATCGAATAAACACCTTGACATCAGTACCCCCTTCCCTGGTACACCGGCCATATTCGTATACCGAGCCACTGTGAAATATAAAAAAATGCACCGGGGCCCAATTAATTTTTTTTATTTGTTTTTATGTTTTTAGGCTGCTAGGCTTTCACAGCTTGACCCAGGCATGATTACCGGCGCCCGATCAACAACAACACATACAACGACATACAATATTTTTTGTGCATTTGTTGTGCTCTTTCGAAGAATTTCGGCCCTGAAAAGGGACATTTTTGAATTGGTTTTATGTGTGGCTTTCACGTATGCCGGCGAAAAAGGGGAATAATGATGACAGCGCCCGTGATCGCTATCGCATACCAAATGCCGTGGTACAAACGTCGATTGTGACCCTGGACATCGCGGGCTTGACGGAGGTCGCGTAAAAATGTTCAATACGCTACCCAGACGCCTTCATGAACAGGTTCTAGTGGTAGTGCGTCTAAGGTGTCCAGTGTAAATGCCTGGATAATATGTTCCCGCCCTGGGCTCTCTTCCAAGCCCGCGTACATTGACATCAACATCGCTCTGCATGCCCGGGGGCTGTCGACCACTTCTATCATTCTTTGCCAGGCAGCAGTATTTCTCCTGTCTTCCATGATTTCTGTTATATGACGGCTGCTCGTTTGAACTAGCCTTTTATAGCATTTAGAGAGGATTCTAGCGTTAGCCAATCAAATTCAAGCAGGTCGCTCAAAACTGTTTGTTGAGAATTTTCGCAGATTTCGCGTTTAAAAAGAAAAAAATACCACTTGCGCTGCAAATGTCGCTCTGTAATTTCCTCCAGACCTTATATTAGACGCGAGGTGTCCTCTGTGTGTCTAGACGCTTGTAATTATACCGTTGTACGTTTCTGTATTCGACTTGTAGCATTAATTTATGGCTCCCTAAGAAACACACATTTTTGGCACCGTGCCAGGAACTTTCGGTGGGATTCTAGCATTTGGAGAGGATTCTAGCGTTAGCCAATCAAATTCAAACAGGTTGCTCGAAACTTTGTTTATTAAGAATTTTCCCAGATTTCGCGTTTAAAAAGAAAAAGATACCAGTACGTCCCGTTATCACAACTGGATGTGGTAGAAAGCTTGTTCCACGTCAATATTGTCGTATACAGTCTAGCCCAACTTGTGGATGACAACAACAACAACACCGATGCCCCACAACTCACAGCCCGACTCGTGCATCGTTCCCGGGGGAAGTACAGCCACAACCATGAAATTGAATTTGTACCAGACGGACACTGGCGGGCATTTCTCTTATATCACGAACATGAACAGGTATGCCCAGTCGTACAGTTGTAGTAAATGCCATCGCGTATTTGACCACCGACCTACACCGTCACGAGAAAACCTGTGACAAAACTGTCAAACGAAAATTCCCCGGCGGAGTCTTCCACAGCACACCCACAAGATGTGAAGAGCTGGCGGATGAAGGCATTGACGTTCCTATGGTCCACCACTATATCCCGTACCGAGCCTGCTACGATTTTGAAGCTCTACTAGAACCCATGGAAAAGGTATCGGCCAAAACACAATGGACCCAGCGTCACATCCCCTTGAGTGTGAGTATCCACCCCAACGTGCCCGGCTACGACGCGACTCCTGTCTGTTTCGTCTTCACCGGCGATCCACATGAACTGATTACACGAATGATGAACTACCTTGAGACCATTAGTCAAGCCGGTGCGGCACATCTCGCCTCCACGATCTACCATGATGTATTAGCGGCACTTGATGCGCGTATTCCAACATCGGCTCCGGAGACGAAAGCGAGGATGAGGGACCCAAACCACCCAAACCCTATGCTCAGAAACTAAAACTGCGTTTACTGGAACATTTAAGTCAATTACCCGTCCTCGAGTTCAATTCCAGGTGATACGACATGAACTTGATCAAAGAATTCTTGTACCCCTAAATGGCGAAAGCCGGGAACATCAAACACGTCATCAAAAAGACACACAACTACGTCGCTCTATCCACGACTTCACTCCGCTTTCTAGATTTTCGAAATTACCTGGCGCCCAACTACAGCTACGATCAGTGGATCAAAGTCTATGACTACACAAACCAAAGGCCATTTCCCGTATAGCTACATGACCCGTCTCGACCGTTTGGACGGGACGCAACTCCCACCCTGAGCCGCCTTCTACGATGACATGAAAGACAAAGCGTTGTCCGAGACGACCTACACCGAAATCCAGCAAGTTTGGATCCGTGAAGGTGTGTTGACTGTCCGGGATTTTCTGGTGTGGTACAACTTGGATGTCGTACCTTTTCTGGAAGCTACCGACAAAATGGTCGCCTTCTACCGAGATATGAGTGTCGACGTATTCAAAGAATGTGTAAGCATACCCGGTCAGACCCTGCGGTATCTGTTCCAGGATTTAACCACCTTCTTCGCTCTCATCGAACAGAATGACGCCGACATGTTTGACTGTTTGAGAGAAAATATCGTGGGCGGTCCCAGTATTATATTCCTTCGATATCATGAGAAAGAGCTAACCCACATTCGAGGAGGAAAACTGTGTCAGAAAATAATCGGATTCGACGCCAATGCCCTCAATGTTTGGGTGAACCCATGCCGGCCGGTCATTATACCCGGTGACTGCCTGAGGGGCAGGAATTCAAAGCCCAAGGTTCTAGATCGGCGCCTTCCCGTGGACGGCTTCGCCCTCATCAATAAAATACCGATCGTGTTCCAGTTCCATGGCTGTTATTGGCACGGCCATGAATGTTCGATGACAGGAGGGCGCTATAACGAGCGCCGTGGACTGACCCCGGCCGGATTACGTCAAGAAATAGATCAGAACCGTGACTACATCCGTGGGTTGGGATACGATTACCACGAGGTGTGGGAATTTGAGTTCCACCAGGTGCAACGCCGTCAACCTGACTTGTACACCTTCATACACGCCCATGACCGGCTGCTGGATTATCGGACTACTATCACCATGGCCGACATCCTACGCAGGGTTCGGACGGGAGACCTCTACGGATTCGTGGAATGTGATCTTCACGTCCCTGACCACCTGAAAGATAACTTTGCAGAATGCCCACCCATCTTTTAAAACATCAAGGTGGAATGAGACGACATTGGTCCTACCATACGGGCGTATGCCGAAGAACATAATGTACTGAAACACCCCCAGCGTATGTTGATCGGTAGTATGCTTGGTGAGAAGAGCCTGCTGGGCACTCCTCTACTGCGCTGGTACCTAAGTCACGGATTGAAAGTCACCAAAACATACCAAGTGATAGAATTCACACCCGAGTCTTGTTTTAGGAAGTTTTCGGAGGACGTGACCGCCGCCCGTCGCGAGGGAGATGCCGAACCCAGTAAAGCCATCACTGGGGAAACGATGAAGCTGCTTGGCAACAGTGGATGTGGTAAAACCGTAACCAACCCGGACCGCCACATCGACATCGACATTCGTACCACCAAACAAGCCCGCAAACGCATTAACTTACTGCTTTGCAATGCGGATCCCATTGACGACACCACCTACGAAGTCACTTCAGCTAAAATGACCATCACGTACAACCTGCCGCTACAAATCGGCTGCATGGTATACCAACTGGCCAAACTGCGGATGCTGGAATTCCTACATGACTTCAAATTCACAAATTCAGCTGTAAAGGGGTCAGTCTACGGGATAATAACATTACCAAAGCCCTGTACCTCGATGTACTACAGAGCCAGATCAGTGCCAGTGGGACCAATAAAGGATTCCGTATCGTCCAGAACCAGATGCGCTCGTATACACAGGAGCGGGACGCCTTCACCTTATTCTAACCCAAACGCAAAGTTCTCCCAGATGATGTGAACACAACGTATCTGGACATTTAGAGTGATAAATATGCTAAATATGGAATTACACTGCAGATATTCCACTGGACTTCAAATGTTTATAATAAGGGGAAATAACTGGTGTATATATGTTGTGTTGTCGACCCCAACGTGTCTGGATATTTAGAGTGATACCCCTATAAATGCTAAAATGACACTGAGGATATTCCACTGGACTTCTGATGTCATATTAAGGGGAATAACTGTTGTATATATGTTGTGTTCTTTGTTATAAAATGTTTTTTTTCCAGCAACAATGTGATTTGTGGTTCTTTTTTTGAAATCTGTAGTTAACCATTTGAAAGAGCTGATTCGGTCGTATTGACCTTGGTGACTGATACACCGTTTTTATGGCCAGGTCCCTCGTTGCTTGGTGGCGAAAAGTGGAAATAGGGAGAGATAACTCCGGACTGTCACGTAACCCAGAAGTGACCTTTGACCCCTGTGCACCATTATTAATATCATATTAATATCCGCTATTGTAAAAGCCTAAATTCTGTTTATTGACCTACTTTCGACAGGGGGCGCCACCAGTCTTGTGACGTCACTTCCGGTTCCGGTCACGTGACCGGAAGTGACCTTTGACCTCTGCGCACCATTAATAATATCCGGTATTGTGCGCATGCGCAGGGGTCAACGGTCATTTCCGGTCACGTGACCGGAACCGGAAGTGATGTCACAAAACTGGTGGCGCCCCCTGTGGGAAGTAGGTCAACGAGACAGAATTTACGCATTTATTACTAATACTGATGATGGTAATGATTAAAATCATTTATGTATGTTGTCTCATTTGAATGTACTAGTGTTGTAGTTTTAGTAGTTACGGTAAGTTCCCTAGGTATTCGTGAGCGGAAGTGAATATCGCAGCTGTGAAAACCTGACCACTTCCGAATAGTTTGTGCAGGTCAATTCAGAAACGTTTACGTTTTCGTAACTTAGAGTCCCCATATTAAATGCTCATACCGTTCGACAATGAAAGGTCACAATACGTCGACTGTGATGTTTCTTTAATTTTGTGATATTTACCCCAGACAGCACTCTAAATGATCGACAACCACGAGACATTCACTATAAAATCAGGTTTCCCCGTCCGTTCTCTGTCATGTTTTCCCAGTGCGCTCGGGATTGGGTGAAAATGAAGAGATTAGTTTCATCGGACGCCCGGCCAATTTAAAAACACAAATTCGCGTATATCATTGTATTAGGACATACCGGACATATTCTGTCGCGTAGACATTCTGATATTTTCTTTATTTTCTCTTCAGGACATGCTTGAAACCTTGCAGAATTTTTGTCACGGCCGAGAAGACTAGGCTCAACTATCGCGGTGACGCCAATGATGTTTACGGGAAAATATATAATCGATCTAATGAAGAAACACAGATTACGTCATTTTCAGATTGAGAATCAAACCTAATAATTTCTTGATTGCTCTTCATAGGGAAATATTGTGGAAGGGCTTTTCAAACTGTTTATGTCAATAAAACGAACAGCAAATTAATCAAGCGCCCGACACTATTTGAAGGCCCATATCAGGGCCAACTCGGCTAACACCCATATCAGGGCCAACTCGTCAGAGACGATATACAATCTTCCCAGCTGGAACGAGCTCATCCCGCCATGTATAGCGGCTAAACGAAAGACATGAATTGCTTGCCCTTTCTAACAATTCACTGTATCCCTTCGATCCTTGATTAACAAATGTATGAAAATACTTTCATAGAATTGGGTGGGGTCTGTAGAATGAAAGTTTCAACATGCCACGTGTTGGTTGTACATTTTCCCGCCATACGGAGTTGCAATAACATCACGTGATCAATACTTGGATAGCATAGCACGTGGGCCAAACTTGCACTTGTACACGGTTCTCGCTTCATAGTATATTCAGCTGACACAACATCAATATAGTTATGCCTTCGTAACAGTAAGATCATGTCTCTCACGAAAAGAAAAAAAAACTGACTTGAATTCATCCGGAATATCAATAATGAGCGTAAACTTGACGGGTTGCATATCATTATTGCGGATAGATTTTGAATGTCTTTCCACCGTTATGCAGTCTGTAATACGTTACGCGTCTGGTTGTCTTTTACACTGTTTTGGCATCTCCAAAATAGGGAGTTTACACCCGATATGAATCATCATCTGGAAAAGAAAGATGACAAATTTCTACTCAGTTTATGTTCGGTGGAATAATTATTTATCACAGTTTGCTTGCTCCTGAAAAGTTGAATACAAGAGCGCAAACTTTTTTCGGTATATGCATCACCGCGAATTCTACGGCCGTAAAATATTCTGAATCGCCGCGTTCGTTGGAAATGATACGTTTCTAAATTATTTTTGCCTGAACAGTACAAAAATATGTTTTCAGTATCATAGCTGGGAATCTCAACATTCGTGTCAAACAGAAAAAAATCCGAAATCGGACTCAAATAGGCGCGTTTCTGGTTTTTGGATGAGGCGCACATGGCATACAGTCGCCAAAATTAATGCAATTATATCTCGAACGTTTGCGGTGGTATTTCATTTAGATCGTGTACCTCTCAGGATTCGAGGATAATAGTTCAGTCAGAAGATCCTATCGTATATTTCCCCAAAAATGGGGTTGATCGTAAATCGAAAGATGGCAGTATATTTGGATATATTGATCAGTTGGGACGGCAAAACTTTAAATCACTATGAATGAACAACAACAACGGCAGCGTTGTTGAGTAGTCATTGAACAGGACGCTCACAGATGTAGAACAGGTGATGTTAGAATAAACTTTCTGTGTTTAATAAAAAGAAACAGGTGTATACAAAAAGATTTGTTAACAGGCCAGGTTTACATCGTGCGACCATGTAACCGACAATGATCTCTACCGCGCGACTAAAATACGTAGTTCAAATGTCTGGTCAAACTTCAGCAATATATTTTGTTAAGACCGAATGAAACGTAACTTCCAGTTCTTCATTTTGTTATTTTCAGTATAATATCGAACGTATGCTCTCTTCAATCGGCAATGTTTAATATCGCACGTCCACGTAAACCGGCAATATTCTCAAATTAATGACCATGAAAATTCGCGGTTCAAACATTGGATGCATTTCGTTTGAGACATCAACTTAGTTGTTATAATTGGTTATGTTCAAAATGCTCAAAAAGTTTGCAAGGTTTATCAAATACTAATTCTAAAGAAACTCGTTGATCTGGAAGTTTTTCCATGCACAACTACACAAATAAGCCCACAATATTATCAATCTCGCGACCACGATAAATGGGGTATTTTCGAATAGTTAGGACCCCGGTTTTTCGCGAATGGGCCGTTTTCGATTACTTAGGGAACAGTGTCACGTGACTTGACGAAAATTGCCCGTTTTCGAATTTACTCAGGGTCGCGAATACTTAGGGAACTTACCGTAGCATGGTTTAGTGTATGGTTTTAGCACCCCTTTAGATATATCTGTAGCATATTTTATTTCTCTTCTTTCTCTTTATTTTTCAGTTTTTTATCTATCTCTTAAAACTGCTGGTATATCCCAGATTGTGTTTGTGTAATTCATACGAGAACACGAAATAAAGATTGTATTAATAATATCTATTTGACTTCAAGCTATAAGTAATATCTCCGGTGGGGCCTTCTTCTATACTCCGTGAGAACAGGCTCCGGCGCCAAATCACTCCCCAGATGTAGTAGTTGGGAAAGTGCCGGAAGGGCAATGTTTGCCGAACCCGTTGACCATATCCAAATAAAATGGACAGCAACTCATAAACAAGGTGTTGTATGAAAAGTAAGTGGACATAGAATTAAATTATATTGCCCGTTCCGCACTTTCCCAACAACTACATCTGGTGAGTGGTTTGGCGCCGGAGCCTTGTTCTCACGTAGTATAGAAGATGGCCCCATCGGAGCTATATAAGGTACTGCTTTTCATCCATCATCCTATCATCTTATTAAGTGTCGTGGCAAAATCTAAAGCAAACAGTCATACAAAATTCACAGCTTATGTCTTGACATTATATTTAATGGTATTTTGAATATGCATTACACATTTATTTTTATTTTCAGAAGTAAAACTTTCTCCAAACAATTTTTCATGACATTGTTTCAGGCTGCTGGTGACTAAGTATAATTGTTGCCTGACTCGACTGGTTGGACAACAGGAATATGACATACCCAAAAATGTCCTTGATCTGGTCCACTCACAAATGCTGCTCTGGTAAGAGAATCTGAAACGATACCACATAATAAGTTGTTAGAATAGTATAAGAGTCCAATTTAAAAAAAAATGTACATTTAATGTTTGAAATCTGTTGACAGTTGAATCTGATGTGATGTAAAACACCAAATAATAGTTTTAATTTTTAAATGCATCTATTCTGATCAGATATTTCATATATCAGATTATTTTGACCATCTTCAGAAATAAAATTAGTAACATTGGAATATATTTGAACTCCTATATATTACACATTTGTATACTATTAAAGTTTGTAAATATAGAATGCTGGTCCCATCTGACAATTTTATCACTGTAACATTTGCATGCCAATACACTGGGGAACAATTATTTATGTTTAATTTTCAGGGTCGGGTTTTTCTTCGCACCTCTTATCCCTGCCATTTGTGTGATTAAATTGTTCATCACATTCTACCTGAAGACGGTAAATTATTGGTTAAATTGTTCATCTCATTCTAACTGGAGAAGGTAAATGATTGGCTAAATCATTTGTTCGTTCCATTTTATCCAAATAAGCTAAATGATTGGTTAAATTGCTCATCACATTCTACTTGGAGAACGTAAATGATTTTAAACTTGTGTGTGGATGTAACAAGTTTAGTGACTCTCAATTCTAGTTGTTGTGTTTCAGTTTTCTGCGTTGATCAACTGCAATCCCCCAAAGCGTCCGTACAAGGCCTCCAAATCTAACAGTTTCTTCATGATCATACTACTGTTTGCCTTCTTCCTCTCTTGTATTCCAGTTGGTTGGTCCATAGCAAGGTAAGTACGCCTACCCCGGTAATAGAAGATTAATATTTGCAGCGAAACATAATAAAATATATGCTATAAAATGACCATGATATGACAGACAATAAGAAATATAATTTATTTTGCCATATGCTAACCAGGTGAATGAATACAATGGAAACTGCATATTTGTATATTTTAACATTTATTCTTAAATTTCGAAGTCTATACTGTTCCCGCAAATTTATTCACATCAAGTGTAGTAAAATACATATAAAGATATGGAGCGTCCATTGTAGGTGTAAGTCCTCGAACATTTTCTGGAAAATTGTCAAATGCAACAAATATGGTTGTTGAGTCATAAAAAAAGCACATGCTTATTCTCAACAGATTGACACCTTCCAAGAGTTGTGGACCATTCCGTATCTATGACAACATGTATAATATTTATGGTGTCGTCATAGCAACATGGCCAGCATGGTTACAGGGCATTGTGGACTTCCTATCCTCGGCAGCATTTGTCTTACCATTCATCCTTATTATAATGTGAGTATAAGACCATCACAGACTGATGAGTATTACTTTTATATTGTAGAAAAATAAAGAAATTAAATAGTATAGGCCTATAGTGTACGCAAAGTGAGCAAATGCCATTTGCTGAAGATTGATACACTTTTGTCCTATGTTAAAGCTAGGATACAGAAAACGGAATTCGTATTAAAATCGTTTATATCGGAATAGCCATTTTTTCGTACGTTGGAGAATGTGCTTACTACATTAAAGTTTTTATGTAATATTTACAGGCTGATAGGTTACTATTACATGGTCGTGTCCAGTGCTATCACAGGCATGGTAAAGCATCTGAGGGAGCTACTGAATTTGGTGAGCTTACAACTTCTCATCATTCGATTTTTTATGTGCAGAAATAGGTCAAAGTCTATTAGAACAGAAAATTTCAATTGGAAATTTTAATATCTTTCATGAATTGTTCAGATCAATTTAGAAACTCTATCAGTCTTTTATCTTTTATCACTTCCATATCAGTTTCCGAGAATTCAAAGAGAAGCTAGGTATATGAATAGAACTAATTACCAAGTATATCATATCATGTTAGTCATTGTAGTATCTCTGTAGTTATGAGTACATTATTGTTGATTTTCTATTCTCACAAAAAAGAAGAACTGAGGTATTATTTGTCCACAAGCAATTACAGTTTATCTTCATTTCCTATTTCCAGGCCGGACATGACAAACAGTTCTTGATGAAGCAGGTGATGAAGAGGAAGAGCTCACCGCGGGAAAATCAGACATCAATTTCGACCCCACCTCAGGCCTCGAACCCTCCAGCTACTAACATGATCTCTGAGAATGCTGCACAGCTCCACACTCCACCATTGTCCTCCGTTACGGAGGGAGCGCCTGATAATGGAGCCTCTTATGCACCAGGAGCTTCACCACCTGTCAAAAGGAAGAGCACACCGCCTGAAAATCAGACATCAATTTCGACCTCACCTCAGGCCTCGAACCCTCCAGCTACTATCATGATCTCTAAGAATGCTGCACAACCCCAGACTCCACCATCGTCCCCCGTTACGGAGGGAGCTCCTGATAATGGAGACGTTTATGCATCAGGAGCTTCACCACATCTCAAAAGGAAGAGCTCACCGCCTGAAAATCTGACATTAATTTCTACCCCACCTCAGGCCTCGAACCCTTCAGTTACTATCATGATTTCTGAGAATGCTGCACAGCCCCAGACTCCACCATCGTCCTCCGTTAAGGAGGGAGCTCCTGATAATGGAGACTCTTATGCATCAAGAGCTTCATCACCTGTCAAAAGGAAGAGCTCACCGCCTGAAAATTTGACACCAATTTCGACCCCACCTCAGGCCTCGAACCCTCCAGCTATTATCATGATCTCTGAGAATGCTGCACAGCCCCAGACTCCACCATCGTCCTCCGTTACGGAGAGAGCTCCACCACCTGTCAAAAGGAAGAGCACATCGCCTGAAAATCTGAGATCAATTTCGACCCTACCTCATGCCTCGAAACATCCAGCTACTATCATGATCTCTGAGAATGCTGCACAGCCCCAGACTCCACCATCGTCCTCCGATACAGAGGGAGCTCCTGATAATGGAGGCTCTCATGCATCAGGAGCTTCATCACCTGTCAAACAGCAGAGATCACCGCCTGAAAATCAGACATCAATTTCGACCCTACCTCAAGCCTCGAACCCTCCAACTACTAACATGATCTCTGAGAATGCTGCAAAGCCCCAGACTCCACCATCGTCCTCCGTTACGGAGGGAGCTCATGATAACGGGGACTCTTTTGCATCAGGAGCTTCACCGCCTGTCAAAATGAAGAGCTCACCGCCTGCAAATCTGACATCAATTTCGACCCCGCCTCAGACCTCGAATCCTCCAGTTACTATCATGATCTCTGAGAATGCTGCACAGCCCCAGACTCAACCATCATCCTCCCTTACGGAGGGAGCTCCTGATAATGGAGACTCTTATGCATCAGAAGCTTCACCACCTGTCAAAAGTAAGGGCTCACCGTCTGAAAATCTGACATCAATGTCTACCCCACCTCAGGCCTCGAACCCTTCAGCTACTATCAGGATCTCTGATAATGCTGCACAGCCCCAGACTTCACCATCGTCCTCCGTTACGGAGGGAGCTCCTGATAATGGAGACTCTTTTGCATCAGGAGCTTCACCGCCTGTCAAAAGGAAGAGCTCATCGCCTGAAAATCTGACATCAATTTCGACCCCACCTCAGGCCTCGAACCCTCCAGTTACTATCATGATCTCTGAGAATGCTGCACAGCCCCAGACTCCACCATCATTCGACGTTACGGAGGGAGCTCCTGATAATGGAGACTCTTATGCATCAGTAGCTTCAACACCTGTCAAAAGTAAGAGCTCACCGCCTGAAAATCTGACATCAATGTCTACCCCACCTCAGGCCACGAACCCTTCAGCTACTATCATGATCTCTGAGAATGCTGCACAGCCCCAGACTCCACCATCGTCCTCCGTTACGGAGGGAGCTCCTGATAATGCAGACTGTTATGCCTCAGAAGCTTCACCACCTGTCAAAATGAAGAGCTCACCGCCTGCAAATCTGACATCAATTGCCTCGAACCGTCCAGCTACTATCATGATCTCTGAGAAAGCTGCACAACCCCAGACTCCACCATCGTCCTCCTGCTACTGAAAGCTCAGGAGCACCGCCTGTCAAAAGTAAGAGCTCACCGCCTGAAAATCTGACATCAATTCCGACCCCACCTCAGGCCTCCTCCAGTTACTATCACGATATCTGAGAATGCTGCACAGCCCCAGACTCCACCATCATCCGACGTTACGGAGGGAGCTCCTGATAATCGAGACTCTTATGCATCAGGAGCTTCAACACCTGTCAAAATGAAGAGCTCACCGCCTGCAAATCTGACATCAATTTCGACCCAACCTCAGGCCTCGAACCGTCCAGCTACTATCATGATCTCTGAGAAAGCTGCACAACCCCAGACTCCACCATCGTCCTCCGTTACGGAGGGAGCTACTGATAATGGAGACTATTATGTATCAGGAGCTTCACCGCCTGTCAAAAGGAAGAGCTCATCGCCTGAAAATCTTACATCATTTCCGACCCCACCTCAGGCCTCGAACCCTCCAGTTACTATCATGATCTCTGAGAATGCTGCACAGCCCCAGTCTCCACCATCATCCTCCGCTACGGAGGGAGCTCCTGATAATGGAGACTCTTATGCATCAGGAGCTTCACCACCTGTCAAAAGTAAGAGCTCACCGCCTGAAAATCTGACATCAATGTCTACCCCACCTCAGGCCTCGAACCCTTCAGCTACTATCATGATCTCTGAGAATGCTGCACAGCCCCAGACTTCACCATCGTCCTCCGTTACGGAGGGAGCTCCTGATAATGGAGACTCTTTTGCATCAGAAGCTTCACCGCCTGTCAAAAGGAAGAGCTCACCGCCTGAAAATCTGACATCAATTTCGACCCCACCTCAGGCCTCGAACTCTCCAGTTACGATCATGATTTCTGAGAATGCTGCACAGCCCCAGACCCCACCATCATCCGACGTTACCGAGGGAGCTCCTGATAATGGAGACTCTTATGCATCAGGAGCTTCAACACCTGTCAAAAGTAAGAGCTCACCGCCTGAAAATCTGACATCAATGTCTACCCCACCTCAGGCCTCGAACCCTTCAGCTACTATCATGATCTCTGAGAATGCTGCACAGCCCCAGACTCCACCATCGTCCTCCGTTACGGAGGGAGCTCCTGATAATGGAGACTCTTTTGCATCAGGAGCTTCACCGCCTGTCAAAAGGAAGAGCTCACCGCCTGAAAATCTGACATCAATTTCGACCCCACCTCAGGCCTCGAACACTCCAGTTACTATCATGATCTCTGAGAATGCTGCACAGCCCCAGACTCCACCATCGTCCTCCGTTACGGAGGGAGCTCCTGATAATGCAGACTGTTATGCCTCAGAAGCTTCACCACCTGTCAAAATGAAGAGCTCACCGCCTGCAAATCTGACATCAATTTCGACCCAACCTCAGGCCTCGAACCGTCCAGCTACTATCATGATCTCTGAGAAAGCTGCACAACCCCAGACTCCACCATCGTCCTCCGTTACGGAGGGAGCTACTGATAATGGAGACTCTCATGCATCAGGAGCTTCACCGCCTGTCAAAAGGAAGAGCTCATCGCCTGAAAATCTGACATCAATTTCGACCCCACCTCAGGCCTCAAACCCTCCAGCTACTAACATGATCTCTGAGAATGCTGCACAGCCCCAGACTATACCATCGTCCTCTGTTACGGGGGGAGTTCCTGGTAATGGAGATTCTTGGGCATGATCACAAGACTTCAGCTCACAAATATCAATCTGATTAAAAACAGATCAACAAAAAACGCTTCCCATCTTACTTGCCGCTCATGTCAGATGAGGAGCATTCTTTTTTGTTCTGGTTTTAATCAGTTTGATTAAAATATATGACTGTGATAGAAATGACATATATTTCAGAAATGATATATAGTCAAATCGTGTACAAATTATTTAAATATTCCTTTTAAGTTGGTTGTGTATATATAATATATAGTGTAAATCTCTTAGTTGCATACCCCAAATCCAGGGACTTTTTATGCGTTTATCCAGAGTACCCTTTTAACCAGACCTAGAAGTGCTAGATTTGGCATCTCACAACCCATTCGATTAAGCAGAATTTTCAATTGAGCAGTATGCAATTAAGTGAGTTCCACTGTATATAAGAAAATAAAGATCGAAGACAGCATCTACTGCAACTGGTTACATCTTTATAAACTGTGACACGCTGTCTTCGATGTCCATGAATATTTCTTCCTTAATTTTAGTGGTAATTTACAAAACACACAATTGGTTGAGAGAGTCCATTCTACTGTTTCCCATCTTTGAAAAAGTGAATATTCATCACCATTCCGAATGACCAAAGATACAATGAAATGGAGGTGTGCATGTGTTATGGGGTTTGCATTATATTAAGCCTACAAAAGGCTGGATAGTAGAAAGCCAAAAGTTGGCTGAAATTGTGTTAATCCAGTGGTCCCTAGAAGGAACGTTTTATAGCGGTGCATTCTTTTGAACTATGATAAATGTTTAGATATCCAACTGTATATATCAAGGTAGTTAACCAGTATTTCAATGAGATCAATCAGTATATCAATGGGAACCATCTGTACATCGATGAGATCCACCAGAATATCAATGAGATCTACCTGTATATCAAAAGGATCCTCCAGTATATCCATGAGATCCATCAGTATATCAATGAGATCCACCGGAATAGCAATGATATCCACCAGCATATCAATGAGATTCACCAGTATATGCAGGGAGATAATAAAAAATTGAGGTATCAGTGCCTCAGAAAGATTGTTTTAAGAGGCGATTAACTGGGACACCCGTGGGGTTTCCGTGTGTAAAAGGAATATGACCCAAACGTTGTGATATGACTGAAATATTGTTGAAAGTTACATTTAATCATACTCATTCACTCACTCACTCACTCACTCAATGAGGTCCCTCAGCATAACAAGGTTGACCAGCCTATCAACGAGATTCATTGACATCGTCTTTGAATGAACATGGATATTCTCAATTGGTTATCACTGCGATCCAATATAGTTATCAATTTGTAAATCATTGTAATCTTAATAAGATTCATAACTTCAATGAAGATTATGGTCCTCTAGTTGATCTGTTCATGAGATCCAAACAAATCCATTGTTCGCTACGCTTTTTGGTTGTGTGTCATTGAAGGTCAGTTGGAATGTTCACAAAATTATGAAGGCTACCATATACTCCTGGATGTGTTTGTTCTGTATATATGTTTGTATGTATGTATGAAATTCGGACATTTCAGGAACAGGATAAAGTATTGTGGAATATCGATGGTGTGTTAAATATAAATATCAGTATTGATGTATAGTAGTATTTTATGTGATATTCTGGGCGGTATTTGTATTATCATTGTTGCCGTGGAATGCCTGCATCAAATAATACAGTTCAATATTTGATTATCATATTTGTGAGTATCCAATCATGTTTAGGATATTCCTCTCTTGGTGACTCCCAGAAACCCGTGATGGGCTAGTGATCGCTGTGATTGAACTCCTTCGCTCCTCCCAATAATCCAGAGTAACCAATTAACAGCTGCATTAATAATATATCTGGCATTTAGAAGATCGGAACTGAATTTATTTCTGGTAACGTTTCAGTGTTGCTAGGTTTAACAATGATATAGGATCGACATTGAATCATAACTGCAAGAAGTTGTTATCCAGTAAATGTGTTCCTTAGTAAAGGTATATTTATACTATTATTATATTTGCGTGAATAGACGATATTTTCTATTTTGCATAGAAATTGCTACCATTTGCATCCCTGTATCGTTCATGTTCATTATGTTATATTAGCACTTGTACAAAACCGGAGGTTGAATAAATTCTCAGCCTAAGCCTTTACAGAATGTGTTAGTCTAATGAGGAATTGTTATACAAACTTGTGATAAGTTTTACCAATACACATGTATATATACATACATTTATAACATTTAGCATTCTTTTACAAATGTGTCACATTTAATTTGTGAAATTCCGTCCAGATTTCAGATTTCTAGTACATTGTAACATAATATATGAATATTGATTCTTTTATGATTTTTGTGAACTTATTTTCCAGGTTTATACAAATGTGATAATATGTTAACATTTAATGTACCGTATTCTGTCCTGAATTTGAAGTATACATTGTAGCTAAAAGTTATCTATATATTTTTTATTACATTAATACTTTTTGTCAGATGAAATTATTTTTGTGGATATTTGGTCACCAACCGGAGATGACTTTTCATTCTTGAAACAAATTGTTTTGGTGACTGTTTTCGTCAAACCCTGTGTTATTTACAATTCCCTAATGATAATGTGAATTGTCCACCTTGTAGATGTGATCTGATCAAAACGTTAACTTTCTTCAGTGACTTCACCGTTGATAGGGGTTACATATATATAGTGAGTAATATATTATGATGGAATATCATGTTCAATCAGCATGTGAACCAACTCTTATAATTTTACATCTTGACTGGTTCAATTGGAAATATTGAATCTCTTCTAAATGACACAACCTTAATTCAATAGCAGAAAATACCAATCATATTGGGTTTTTAGGTATATTGGGGTTGTTCAGTATGTATATATTCAAATAAAATGGAAGAACACAATACCTGTCCTTTGTTTTCTCTAAGATGTATTGGTAGTTATGTCCATGTGTTGTCTTAAAATGGAATCCATATTGTGGGAAAGAAGAAAGGAATTGAGTATCGGAGACTGAAACTTACTACAGTATTAGTATTAGTAGTATAGAAAAGCTAAAAACGGTCGCATTGACCTTTGTGCACTTAAACTTGAGAGATAACTCTTGATTCCCGTGGAGGTTCCGACAGGGGGCGCCACCAGCTCAAGAGTCAAAAACTACCTCCAACACAGAAGAGTTCCAATGGGGAGGTAACTCTTGATGCACTTTTGTGATTTTTGGCAAATTCCGGGTTATCTTCGCTGATTCGAACATTTGCATATTAAATCTATACGGGAAAATGCCTGTATGGGGTATGGATGGTCCGATTGGGTCGTATGATGTATCAATGTCAAGCAGGCGCATCTGATGGGCTGGGTATGGGGTTGAAATATTGTCATTCTGCGCATGCGCGGTAGACAAAGTGTATGGAAATAGACGTTTTGGGGCCTAGGTGGGCCACTAATGGTCCGATTGGGTCGAGTGAGGTATGAATGTGAAGCGTATGTGAGGGGGCATCCGACGGGATGGGTGCGGGGTTGGAATATCGTCATTCTGCGCATGCGCAGTAGACAAAGTGTATGGAAATAGATGTTTTGGGATCTAGGGGAGCCCCTAACGGGCCGATGAAGTCGTATGAGGTATCAATGTGAAGCATTCGTGAAGGAGCATCCCGTGGGGTGCGTGTGGGGTTGGAATATCGTCATTCTGCGCATACAAAGGGTATGGAAATAGACGCTTTGGGATCTAGGGGAGCCCCTAATGGGCCGATGGAGTTGTATGAGGTATCATTGTCTTGTGAAGCCTATGTGAGGGAGCATCCGCCTGGACTAGTGTCTCGGTCGTTGTCAACATTCTGCGCATGCGCAGACAGGGAATTGTGGGAAAAGGGTATGGAAATAGACGTTTTGGGGTCAGGGTGGGCCACTAGTGGTCCTATGGAGTCGTATGAGGTATCAGTGTGAAGGATACGTGAGGGGGCATACGCCTGGACTAGAGTGTCGTTCGTGTTCACCATTCTGCGCATGCGCAGACAGGGAATTGTGGGAAAAGGATATGGAAATAGACGTTTTGTGGTCTAGGTGAGTCCCTAGTGGGCCGATGGGGTCGAGTGAGGTATCGTTGTGAAGGATACGTGAGGGGGCATCCGTCTGGACTAATGTGTCGACCGTTTTCGACATTCTGCGCATGCGCAGACAGGAAATTGTGGGAAAAGTGCATTGGAAGGAACGTTTTGGGGTCTAGGTGGGCCACTAATGGTCTGATTGAGTCGAATGAGGTATCAATGTGATGCATACGTGAGGGCACATCCGCCTTGGTGGATGGGTGTTAGGTATATCGTCATTCTGCGCATGCACAGGCAGGCAGTAATATGGACATAGACATTTTGAGGCCGATATGGACCACTATTGGTCCGAATGTGTCTAGGGAAGCGTTATTTTGTAGCTCTCGGGGTGTAGACCACGACCTGAGGGGATGTCCACGTCACCTGTGACGTCACTGGTGACGTCATCAGTGAGAGTAGTAGCGAAAGCGGGAGTTTCGGAGGTGCGATGGAGTGCATTTGGAGTAGATAACGGCCTATTTTTCCATCCAACTACCTGGTAGAGTTACCTGTGAGTGTGACTGTATGCGCGCGTGTGTGTGAGTGAGTGAGTGAGTGAGTGAGTGAGTGAGTGAGTGAGTGAGTGAGTGAGTGAGTGAGTGAGTGAGTGAGTGAGTGAGCGTGAGTGAGTGAGTGAATGGGTGAGTGAGTGAGTGAATGAGTGAGTGTGAGTGAGTGAGTGAGTGAGTGAGTGAGTGAGTGAGTGAGTGAAGCGTGCACAACGCCCGTGAGGCGTCCCCAACGCCCCTCTTAACGCATGGACGCACTAACGACTGTGAGTGAGTGAGTGAGTGGGTGGGATCCGACTGAACTAATGTATCGTCTGTTTTCTTCATTTTGTGCATGCGCAGTCTGGCCGTAGTATAGAAAGCAGGCATTTTGGGGATTCGTGGAGGTTTGTTGAGTGGTTGACCATCCCTGGTCAAATGGACCGTGTGGGGTATCAGTGTGAAGCTCTCGAATGGCTGTCAGTCGTCAAGGCCCGTCGTTACGCCTTAACGCCTGTCTCAACGACTTAACGCCCTATCTTTACGCCTTAACGCCCTAGCATAACGCCTTGACGCCATGATACAGACAGATGAGAGAACAACAACAACAAGAACAACAAGGGTGAGAGAACAACAACAACAATTTTTTTCATATAGTTTACTTTCCCCTCCATCATAACATACCAACGCTGGGAGAGCCGCGTTGGGTAGGTTTACAATTCAAGAAGTCTCTTGTCCAATCAGAGGCCACCATTTGGTCCTGTCATATTCGTTCTTGCCCGTTAGATGTATTCTCGGCTGTCCAATTAGAAGTCGCCGTTTCAGAAAGTTCCATCTTTGCTTGGTGTGACCTAATATGATTCTTACTCCTTCATTCATCCGTCTGTACATATGTTACAAGTCTCTTTTTCGAGATAATCGCGGCCATATTTTTCCATACAAAGAAAAAACGGCATTTGGTGGCAAGCTCTCACTTCGCCCACTGGAAAATCTCCTCTCGCGTCGTGCAAAGATGACACCCGGCCAAGGGTACACCTTCAAGGCAAGTCAAGCATCGCTGGCGATGGTAGCGGAGATCCCCGGGCTCTCCCCTGGCTGAACTGTAACCCACACTGAAGAAATCATCTATCATTTCCATAGTTATGGGTGGGTATCTTTCGGTAACTCTTTTGGGGAGTCGAGCGGGAACCGGCACCTTTTCGTCAATCTTCAACGATTGCTCGTCTGCCTTGGAATTGGCTGGCTTCTCCATTTGATCGGGTCTGGTACAGGTTGTGAGAATGTACATCTAACATTCGTGTTTCCGTATTTATAGTTAGAGATGGGTAGGTTTAAAATTCAGGTAGATACTTCATGTAGGAGGCTATTGTCTGAGCCATTGTGTCGCTGAAAAGGCACCAGTCTAGACATATTGTTGTCCCCAGACTTGGCTATTGTATGCATTGTCTCGTGATTCTTACATGGAGTATGAACCAAAATTCAAGAAGACTCTTGTCCAATCAGAGGCCGCCATTTGCATCTGTCATACTCGTTCTTGTCCGTTAGATGGATTCCCGGCTGTACAATCAGAAGTCGCCGTTTCAGAAAGTTCCATCCTTTTGTTCTAGTCCTCGTCGGGCAAGCCTGGATATTCTTCGGGTAGCATGTCCTGAAACAGTTGTTTGCGCATTCTGATCGCATTTTCCAGGGCCTCGGTGGGTGGTAACCCCATATTCTCTTCCAAGTGACGCTTGGTCTTCATGATGGACCTGTGTGTGGGGTCGCCTTTCATTTCAAGCGGTAGTAAGGTATACTGTTCATAGATCGCCATGGCTGTTTTCCTGATGCAGGGCCGCATTTCGGTGTACGCCTGTTGTAAGTTATCCTGTCCGGCGTCCTCGATCGCTGCAGCGTGAGTATTGATAGCTGCTGTCACAATACGATCCCAGAAGGTAGGTTCTGCCTCACTTTCCTGAGATGTAGGCTGACTATCTGAGGTCAAGCTCTCCATATCAGTAGATAGACTGTCAGCAATCTTGGATTCGGTATCAGTCGATACACTCTCATCAATCTCTGTATCAGCATCCGATTCAACGGAGTCTTCAATCTCATGTATATTTTCCTGGTGTCGCATCATATCGTAATGTCTGGTGAACGTGCGTTCGCACTCAGAGCAAGTATAAGCCGTGTTGACGGTTGGAAGTCGACTGTGCGTGTTTTAGCAATACACTTCCTTTTATAGACGCCCGTCAACGCTTAGCTTAACGCTTCAACGCCCTGGTGAATTAGCTCAAATGCTCTCATTTTTCTAGACACCAATACATCGAAATGCAAGGAACGCCCATCAACGCCCGTTGTTACGCTTTAACGCCCATCTCAACGCCTTAACGCCCGTCTCAACGCCATGCCGTCCGTCTCAACGCCCGTCTCCATACCTGTCTCAACGCGTTATGCAATGTCCATCATCACTGGACGTTGATGTTGGAGGTTGAAGAAGATAATTTCCCGTCTCCAGCTGGGTCTCCATAAAGGTTTGAAATGCCTCATGCAGGATCAGCAGATTCTGGATACGGGTAGTTGTATTGGTATCCTCATTGGGTATTATCTGTTTCTTATGCAGCAGAAGACATACCCGTGCCACCCATTGGATGTCATCTATGAGTGTGATAAGATGACAACGCATGCGTTGGTGCTGAACGGTGGCTTCACCTTGTGCTGTATCAATAATAGTATCGACATTGGCTTGACGTAACGCTTCGGCTAGAATATCCTCGTCGTCGGGTTCAAACAAGTTGGACTCTGCAGTGCTCATGGTGAAATGAGGGGACTGGTGCCGTGTGGTCTATTTATAGTGAGACGCTTTTGATCTTAATGATGCGTTCGAACAAATGTTTCTTTTGTCCTATTGCTGTGACATACGCCGCTTTCCAGTTCATGCCCGAGGTTTTCAACATCGACGCTGTTCTTTCGATTTCCATATGGACCGGGTCCTTGTCCAGCAATTTTATATGGGTCAGTAGGTGGGCATACTGCTGACGTAAAGCCCGTCGTAGTCTGGGTGCCAAAGTATTATGGGCTAACATTGCGGCTTCCTCTTTCGAATACCCTTGGCGGTGAAACTTGTTTCCTGTGGCCTCCAACATCTAGCGCAGCTCGGCGTCCATACTTTCTTTGAACAAATCCTTCCATAGCCTCGAGTTCACATTATGTTCATTCCCTTGTACGGGTTTGGGTTGGTCCTTCACGGTTGGGTGGTACTCGGTGACTAATGGTATGAAGGGGACACACTGTACGGGAGCGGGTTGCTGCTGCTGCTCTGCCAGATGTGGACTCGGTGGATGGTGTAGAGGTATATGACGTTGCGGTGATGCCTCACCGGGTAGCAGGTGGGTCGTCAGCCGGCGATCTTCGGGGGTATGGGCTTTTAAATCTACGAACAGATAGCCGTACGGACGACTTGTCGCTCCTTGAAACGCCTGCACGAAATTGGTCGACGTTCTGCGGAAAAATTCGACTACCAAACACACGGATTCGTGCTCTGTCGATGGGGTTGGAGAACAAGTATTGGCAGTTTAAGGCAATATCTCTGGACGCCTTCCCTTGAGGAAAGAGATTCTGAGTCAAATAGATGACGGACAGATTGCGATGATGAGACCCTTTGGTGAATAGATCGGCGATTTTCGAATTGTCCTTGGCCGCACTCATCAGATCATCGAGCACTACCACGTTGGTCTGCTCGAAATTGAAGTAATGGGGTTCGTCCATGTCGTGAGGAATTCCTGGGACAAAGCTCATATTCTGTAATCGCGTTTCTAGTTTCGTAGGCGGACTGCCACTGGCTATAACACCATACAGCGCGTGTCGGAGCTGGGGTTGCCACACCTTCCTCTAAGTACTTCATCACCCAGGACGTCTTTGCACACCCCGTAGGGCCGCTCACCGTCATCGTATAGGGATGTTCTACGCCACTTGGTGGACCTATAGCGGGACTTGGTGGTGTCTGAGCAAATTGTCGCGACGAGAGAGTGTCTTTTGACAGAACGGACATGTACTCGACATGGTACCCGGTCAAAGGATGGATACAGACTGAGGCTAATGGTGTACAAACGACCTTATATGACCACTCACTCACTCACTCACTCACTACCTCACTCACTCACTAACTCACTAACTCACTCACTCACTCACTCACTACCTCACTCACTCACTCCCTCACTACTTCAGTCACTCCCTCACTCACCCACTCACCGATCCCAAAATGCCTGCTTTCTATACTACGGCCAGACTACGCAAGCGCAAAATGATGAAAACGGACGATACATTAGTCCAATCGGATCCCACTCACTCACTCACTCACTCACTCACCGTCGTTAGTGCGTCCATGCGTTAAGACGGGCGTTGGAGACGCCCCACGGTCGTTGTGCACGCTTCACTCACTCACTCACTCACTCACTCACTCACACTCACACTCACTCACTCACTCACTCACTCACTCACTCACTCACTCACACACACGCACGCATACACTCACACCACCAGGTAGTTGGATGGAAAAATAGGCCGTTATCTACTCCAAATGCACTCGCACATCGCACCTCCGAAACTCCCGCTTTCGCTACTACTCTCATTGATGACGTCACCAGTGACGTCACAGGTGACGTAGACATCACTTCAAGTCGTGGTCTACACCCCGAGAGCTACAAAATAACTCTTCCCTAGACACATTCGGACCAATAGTGGTCCATTTTGGCCTCAAAATGTCTATTTCCATACTACGGCCTGCCTGTGCATGCGCAGAATGGCGATATTCCTAACACCCATCCACCCAGGCGGATGCGCCCTCACGTATGTATCACATTGATACCTCATTCGACTCAATCAGACCATTAGTGGCCCACCTAGACCCCAAAACGTTCCTTCCAATGCACTTTTCCCACAATTCCCTCTCTGCGCATGCGCAGAATGTCGAAAACGGTCGATATAATGTTGACAACGACCGAGACACTAGTCCAGGCGGATGCCTCCTCACATAGGCTTCACATTGATACCTCATACAACTCCATCGGCCCATTAGGGGCTCCCCTAGATCCCAAAACGTCTATTTCCATACCCTTTGTCTACTGCGCATGCGCGGAATGACGATATTCCAACCCCAAACGCACCCGTTCGGATGCTCCTTCACGAAGGCTTCACATTGATACCTCATACGACTCTATCGGCCCATTATGGGTTCCCCTAGATCCCAAAACGTCTATTTCGATACACTTTGTCTACTGCGCGTGCGCAGAATGACGATATTCCAACCCCGCACCCATCCCGTCGGATGCCCCCTCACATATGCTTCACAATGATACCTCACTCGACCCAATCGGACCATTAGTGACCCACCTAGACCCCAAAACGTCTATTTCCATACCCTTTGTCTACCGCGCATGCGCAGAATGACGATATTTCAACCCCACACCTAGCCCATCAGATGCGCCTTCACGAATGCTTCACATTCATACCTCATACGACCCAATCGGTCCTAGAATACAAATGAAATAATTCTGTTAATGGTCAGTTTGTATACACTTTCTCTCACAATACTATCACATTACCCGTAAGGTGATTGGGTCACTACCATACACGTTCATCACTCACAGTAACTTACATGGTACCATATAGCAGATCATATCACTACCCAGTGACACAGACGCTCTGGCACGAGTCCTTTGAAACTATTACCAAAATTGCCCAGACGCACTCGCGGACGACTCCTGTAATATAGGCCTAGTAGATTATTGAAGATTTGAGCACTATTGTTTGACATTCTTTTGTTATTACACATGTATATCTGGTTTCGTCATATGTGCTAAGAAAACGGGGATTCGGCTTGCTCGAGATACCAGAATATGCCTGCCTAAAGCAAATCTGTTTGAATAGACCGCCAATCCAAACTCGTACGAATATAGGCGACACTGAACGATTCATTTCTTATATATAGACAAATTTACTTAACAAAAGACAGATTAATATACAAATTTACTGAAAACTAATATCATGCATCACTTCATATCTGTTCTGGCTAATTGAGAACACTACAAAAATACTCATGCAGTGCATGGAGGTATAAATCGATGATTGTCTCGCCGTACAAACACAATCTATGACTAAATTATAAGTGCGTTATTGTAAAATTTCCTTAGCATACCATTAGTCAGGAATTTCGTATACAATTTCTTGTAATGGAATCAACCTTCATATCATGTAAGAGGCTGATGTACTAAAAAAAGTTCTGCCAGATTGTTCAATTCATTTCACCATCATATCAAAAAACATTGGTGAAGAACAATTAGGAAAAAGGCTTATGAGATGTAAGAGCTCCGTTGTTCGTCGCCGTGTTTATTGTGTAAATAGTAGGGCCGTTGATTTGATTGTATCAAAAAGTGGAGCTTAATCCAGTTCCAGAGTTTTGGACGACGCCGTTGAGAAATCCCAAGTTTCATCCAATCAAATCAACGTCTCCAATAGTTACTCAATAAGCACGGTGAGGAAATCAGTTTTACAAGACGGTGAATGTGGTAACGAAGCTCAACGAACGATCAGCAATATCCATGCAACATTGTAAGGAGTGGTTAAATATGTTTCCCGTTGTTGACGATCATTACAATGTTGTACATAATTGGTAAAACGTTTCCAATGATGAAGATCTACATTTATTAAGACACTTTTCAATAAAATAGACTGCTATGTTTCCTATGTAAAAGGAGTCCATGTCATTCGATTGCATTTGCGACCGCTCGGCCGATTCCGTCAAAGTCATCTCGCCTCGCGCAATAATAGTGTAGGGATTTCACAGCTCTCAGCTGTAAACTGTGAACCGCTGGACGTTTGGTGCAGTACATACCATAGAAGGTGTGTCCGCTCACATATTCCTTGTTGTATTCTCCCTTATCTCGGAGAATCTGGGAACCTATACCCGAATTAGGAATGGCGCCTGGCATCCATCCTAACCCAGTCAGCCAAAACGATCAAACATAGGTACAAGTGTAGGGAGCACACCGGACTCCTGGTTGAGAAAGGGGAATTTTCCAAAACTCTTCCAAACTTTGATTCTGTTGAAATAGATGGCCGGCTGCCGCTAAAAAATAATAAAGCGCTATGCGCCGTTTCAGCAGACAAGTTACGAGGATGTTCACCTGTACGCCCAGCGGGGAGACATTTCATAACCTGATCAATTTGCACCACCACAAACGTGCACCTCAAGAGGCACTCACGCATCCATGTGCAGATTGTGGTCGAGTGTTCAAACATCCCAGTCAATTGAGCCACCATCAACTTGTCATCCATAGACTTGCACCAATTCGCCACTCTTTAGGCCCGACGATTCAGAGCCCATGGAGGTCGATCCACCACCCAGAGTTGAGGAGCCTGTGAAGATTGATAGCAGCCCATCTGTTAACTTTCATTCCTATATAATGGGGTCATGACGTATAAATTGGTTTGGACCAGTTATACGAACAACATATCGTCAGCAAGAAAAATTCACAGGAGCACACATTGGAACGGGTTTGAACCGGTTGTTCTCCAGATAGTACTGTAAAGCGAGCGTTCTGGTCCGTTTAGCAGACACTCTGTCAACAACCAAGATGTTTACTTGTGCGACCTGCGCGAATCTTTTACGCATCTGCACCACTTACGTCGCCACGAGCATTCCTGCCGCAATGCTGTCACCCACTATAGTTGTACGACCTTTAATTAGTTGGGGAATTTACACCGCCATCAACGCTTACACCATGGGCCAGAAGCAAAGGAGGGATGCGACGAGTTTGGAAACCGCTTCAAACGCTCCAGTCAGTTGCAGCTACATAAACGGGTCATCCATGGAGCACACCCTCTGTCTCAGGCACGTTTGCGTGTTGAATAGCCCATAAAGGTCAGCATCAAGGCAGAGGGACCAGCCACCCAACGGGTTGAAGAACCCGCCCGTTCACATTACACTAAATTTACCTGTACGATCTGCGGGGAGACATTTAATCGTCTAGACAGCATACAATCAGTCTACCAGCCACGGCCCTGTTGCCTGGTATACATATACGATATGCGAGTCTTCGCGAGTCCGAATACCAGGTTGGATTCTGCTGATGGACTGTTAGTCCCCGAGGTCCGCCCTCTGTACATGTCACTCGACAAATATATGCAGGTTTATTTTTTTGGTGGGAAATTTAAGCCGTACGACGTGGGGCATTACGGGTTAGTTTCTCTAGGTATTTTTGTATTTACCAGGTTTACCCCATGTTGAGGCGTTTACTCCATCAGACGTCCACGATGCTCATCCATTAACATCAAATGTGTTGTTTGAGCAGACCTGTCATCACAGCTCCCGAACTAGTGTATCTAATTTCGCTTAAGCAGGTGCTAGGGGCTGCGTGGATACTTCATAGTCTCCACATGAACAGCTGCAATAAAAACGCGGCTGAGATACTAAGGCTACGTCCGAGAATCCACCGTATTCTCGGGTCTGAATCTCAGGTGTCGACGAATGCTTTGCTGTAGAGTCATATGGTTGGTTTTTTTTTTTGCCAGACGTCGCCAGTTTTTCCCACCTCTTGCATATCGCTCCAATGTATTACGTGTATATGGTAGGATTCTGCTGGTGGACTGTTAGTCCCTGAGCCCGCCCTCTGTACACGCCACTCGACAAATATATGTAGGTTTATTATTTTGGTGGGAAATTTAAGCCGTACGATGTCGGGCATTACATGTTAGTTTCTCTGTGTACTCTTGCATCTACCAGGTTTACCCCATGTTGAGGCGTTTACTCCATCAGACGTCCACGATGCTCATCCATTAACATCAGATGAGTTGTCGGGGCTGATCTGTCATCACAGCTTCCGACCTAGCGTATCTAATTCCGCTTTATCCGGTGCTAGGGGCTGTGTGGATACTACATAATCTCCACATGAACAGCTGCAATAAAAGCGCGGCTGAGATACTAAGGCTACGTCCAAGAATCCACTGTATTCTCGGGTCTGAATCTCAGGTGTCGAGAGATGCTTTCCTGTAGAGATATTGGTTGCTTTTTAGTCGCCAGACGTCGCCAATTTTTCCCACCTCTTGCATATCGCTCCAATTCAGACTCCACAATCGATTGAGCCGCCATCAACATGTCATGCATGCCCATTCACGGGTTGAAGAGTCCGTAGATGCCAGCATCGAGGCAGAGGGACTATCCACGCAACGGGCTGAGGAGCCCGCCCATCCACCTTCACTCGACGTATGAGCGAACCTAGGCTAGCGAGCCAGCCATGCCATCCCACGCTAGCGATGAGAGTCACGTGTATTTCGTTGATGATTCCGTGGACATATACTCAGCGAGGCTTTGCCCGATGCCCATCCGTTGAATGAGATGTACCGGCGCCACCCGTCTAAGATTGCTTTCATCGCCATCGCCCTTTTCAGTATCTCCAAAATTTCGCCTCATCGACCTTGTCCGACTACGCAGCTATATTGAGGCGATCCTTAACGGTCAATCCACTACCTTTCGACTCAATCTAGCTAAATTTGCCAGGATCATTTCTTTTGAACACATGTTAATGGCAGTCCTAAATGGATGGAAAGGGTGTGTATTATCGAGGTTTAAGGATTATTTCTTAAGTTTATGAACCTTTTCCCGTGTTTCTAAGAGACAAATGAGTGCTAAATTACCCCAAAAATTGAGTTATTTTCATAGTTTTGTATTTTCTTCGCTTGTCTGGCGTCATTTGAAGAGCACCACGGCCTTCGTTTTTACAGGATGGGTTTTCATTCTGATGAGCAGATCGGTCATTTTAGAGTTTTATTCTCGAAAATCATGCTAGAGGTGGCAAAATCCACATAGGCCGTATCCGCATTGCTGATGGTGAACTCGATAGGCCCTGTTTCGTTTATGCTGGAGATCGGGAGATGCTCCACCATAATCCTTGTTCGGCACTGGTCTGTGTGGGCGGGACGGTCCACAAATCAAATTCACTGTTGGTGGACGGGCAGGACTGGGTGTGGATTAAGGACATGTTTTAACAAAAGATATCCCGGGTCTTCGATGTGTGCGGTCTCGGTGGTGCAGGTCTTTTATTCCCTACGGTGCGTTGTGCTTTGGCGACCAAGACGCCTCCTGCTTCTTTAGCTCGGCGTTTCAGTGCTTCTTTGGGTGCCGTACCGCCCAAGACATCACCGGCGACTTGCAGTCCACTTCGGACCGCTTGTTTGCCGATCGCTTTTACCCGTCACCAAGGGTAAGAACGTTTTGACGATGCTCCCGAGTATGTTCCCCAGCCCATGACCGCGCTGAATGCGTGTACCTGCAAATTACAAGCGTCTGGTCCGTCATTCATAATTCAGCCGTCGTCCATTAGAGAATATCCGCGTCCATAATCCAAAGACCTGTTCCATATTCCAAATAACAGTATTAGCACCAAATCCAAAACGAAAATCATAGTATACATAAACATAGGGTTGTTTCATGGAAGAGAGAAGCGGTCAACAGTTTTCAATGATGCCGGCAAGACATCATGATGTTCCAAAAATCTGTATCGCTGATCAGTATTCTTAATCCATAATATTCGTTGTAAAGCAATCATCTGAAGAATGATGTATCTCAGTCACGCTTTGATTGTGACAAAGACCGGAAGGTCACCCCCGGCCTGTTGGGCATAATAGTCCATATAGCTGCATGCATCGTACTCGTAAGGTACTTTCATTATACAAATTTGGGAGAACGTGCTTGTCGAAAATGAAGTATGACCACCACTTTCCCAATCTCGAATGCCAAAAGTTGTCCGGTGTCATCCCTTATATCGATGGTGATGGTACTGATGTCCGTTTGTCGCAGCGGTAGATAGAGTACGTGGTTAAAGCCCTGTGTGACCTGATCTCCGTAGTCCCCTTGCACTGGACAGACGCGGAGCGGGGGCGCATCGATATCGCCGACAATGTGACCATCCACCACATCCGAATAGACATAGAGTTCATACAAGCCAGCCTTAAGATCCAGCATGGTCTTCCCCCGGAGCCGTCCGGGCCCGACATAGTTATCCGTCTCCAGTGCACACAGCTCCTTCAACGTCTTGCTGAAACGTACGGTTAAATTCGTCTGGAGAATGATCAGGAACTTGTGGTTCCACTCGTGGTACTCCATCTGGATCATGTTTGCAAATGGGAAGTTATTGATTCCTCCAGGGGTCGAGCTCTTGATGAGGTTACGCAACGCCTGGATGAATATTTTGGGTGTATGGTACTGGCCTTCGAGAAGAGTGAATTTATAGGCGCTGCCTTCGTACACGACTTCGTACCACACCGTATCATATTGCACGTTGTACCACGTATATGGGTACTGGATATCCACTAGGCTACACTCCCAACGTCCGGGGAGATGCAAGGGAGGTGGCAGCTGCATGACAAAATGGGCCAAGGTGTTGTTGGGAAACACCACAGACGAGCTGTTACTGGGTAGGGTGAGGTAAAACATGGCGACTGAGCTTTCCTGCTGCTGCTGTTGGTTTTAATAGTTGTCCCAGGCTTGGGCGGTTGTACCCGGCGTCGTGATCGTCGCGGTGACTTGCTACGTGTCATAGATCTTGATGGACGTAGTTTCAGGGGTGGTGTGGTAAAGGGGCGAAAAGAATGTGCCCGCCGTTGCGGTGTTTTGGGTGGTGATTCCGGTTCCCACTCGGCTTCCCAAATCTGTGGAGTTTGCGTCTGTATTTGTGCAGGTATCGGCGATTGCTGGTCACGCAGCATCCAGGCCCAGCGCTGAAGGTTCCCCACCAATTCCTGTCGTACATGCATGTCTTTCAAGCCTTGAGCAAAGACCTCCCATCCTCGGGGATCCGTGTGCGACCTGCGTTGACGCATTAAGTCATTCATTAAATCCGTCATGTGGGTACCGGGAACTACCTGGTTCTGGACTAGTAGTTCGCATTTATCATTTCAAGTCATGTTAGGGTTATGTTTGACCCGTTGTAATACCAGGCCAGCTTGTCTCTTGAACGATGCAGGTACACTCTTTAAGACTTCGTCTTCGACCCACTGTGGGGTTGTGGGAGGGACACCTGGTAATGGTGGCTGTTGGAGCGGTGCTGAGGTCGGTGGTGCGTCGTGTGGTGGTGGTGGTGCTGGGGTAGAGAGGGTTTTGTATTGGTCCATGAACGTGATGTATCGCTGAAGCGTCTCATTGTACCGTTGTACTTTCTCACTGTCGCTTAACCCCGGTCGTTGTAGAATCTGTTGCATCTCGTGATCGAGGGTGTTTATGGTCTTTACCGTAGCTGGGATCGAATACGGCGATTGGAGGCTTTGAAGAAGCCGTGGTTCGACGAGGACCATTTTTTTTGTGTGGCTCATTGTCGGCCTAACAGTCGAATGTTTACATTATTTTTACATGCACACGTGGTGGGTCTCTCCGGGAAGGATACCGGTCCGTAGTCGAAGGTGGTCGGGGGTGGCTTGCTTCAGGTCGAAGAGCATACATCCGTGCTGAGGGATTGTCGCATCTTTAAAGGCTTCCACCGCAAACTGCGTGCGACCGGGGTACATCTGTCTCGCCATCTCGACAGGTGCATCAGTTGAGTGGTATCTCTCGGGTTTTTGAAGACCACCAGGTAGTGGGCATTTAAGCTGATGTTCCGATGTTCTTTGTTTTTACTGAACAGATTCTGCACAATGTAGATGATGCGGAGACGTCGATGATGGCTGCCTTTGGTAAAGAGTTGGGTGACCCGCGCATCCGTCTCCGCCATGAGATCATCCAGAACCACCAAGGTGTCAGGTTCCAAATCGGCCAGGTTGGGTAGGCCTTCCACGAACGTGATGTGGGGCATTGCTGCACACGCCGCCTGCCATTCTCCGTAACACATGCTGTCATGCTGTCGGCGTGTTGAAGGAGTTTCCTGACGAAGGGCGTCTTGCCGGAGCCTGTCGGTCCTGCGATGACGCAAGTGAAGGGATGTTGCCACCGGGGGTCCATGGTTGGAGGTGTATCCGCTGTCGTGGTAACCCGCTCTTGTAAATTTGGTACGAGTGAACTCGGGTGGTGGGTACAACAACGTCGGTCGCCGTTGTCGATGGGCGTTCACTGTGGGTGATGAAATCCGGTGGGTTTTCAGACGTAGTGGGCACTGCAATACTTGGTGTAGCTGTTGATGTTTTCTGTATTCTCGGTATGGAGCTCGATGTGGATTGTACGTGGTGTGGTGGTGATGACTGGGCTCGTTTCGATCACGGAGTTGACTGGTGTAGAGAAGATCTGTAGACTGGTTTGACTGGCACTCGCGGCTGGTGTTCTAGGTTGGTTAAGTAGAGTGCTGAGATAGGCTACGTTGTAAAACATACCCCCATATAAAATGCTGAGCAGGGTTAGCAATGTCACCACAAAGCCTACTTGCGCTTTGCGCGTTTTGGGATACGCTGTGTTCAGAGGCAGCTGCTGTTTGTCCATAGCACCGTGTTCATGGTCGAACGTGGAATGAATGATGATGGCAGTGGTGTCTGGCTTATAGTCGTTTCAATAGAATAGAATAGAATAGAATAGAAGCTTTATTTATAAAAACTCGGTCAGCCATCATCCATCGATGCTCTTCCTGGGAGCCGAGGTTCATCTGGTTGGCCGCGACACAGGAATTGAAGGAACTGGGCCAGCCTTGCCATTTGACGAAATGAAACAGCTTGCCACGTCGACGTTCCGTTTTCAAAATCTGCTCCACCGTGCAGTAGTGTTGCTTTGTTTTCACCACGGGCTGTAATTCCGTCTCGTAAAACGTCCCTAGCAACGGTTCCCCTTAAAGATCGTCCAGTTCATAGACTCGTTGCTGTCGTGGTAGGCGCCGTTTAATCAGGAAGTGCTCATCGCCCCAGTTGGGCAAGTAACTTTTCTCAAATTGACCTTTGAATTTACTGATCCGTACAGGGTCCCCGACCTTGAACACCTTCTGTGGCGTTCGTTGCGATTGTATCGGGTACAAGACACGCCGGACTTGGGCTTCATTGCGTTGGGTCACGGTAATGGGGGCTCTCTGTATACTCCGGTGATAGGCTCGATTATAACCACTCACAAGCTCCGGGAGAACATCGATGTACCGCCTTGTATTCTTACTGAACGATTCATTTCTTATATATAGACAAATTTACTTAACAAAAGATAGATTAATATACAAATTTACTGAAAACTAATATCATGCATCACTTCATATCTGTTCTGGCTAATTGAGAACACTACAAAAATACTCATGCAGTGCATGGAGGTATAAATCGATGATTGTCTCGCCGTACAAACACAATCTATGACTAAATTATAAGTGCGTTATTGTAAAATTTCCTTAGCATACCATTAGTCAGGAATTTCGTATACAATTTCTTGTAATGGAATCAACCTTCATATCATGTAAGAGGCTGATGTACTAAAAAAAGTTCTGCCAGATTGTTCAATTCATTTCACCATCATATCAAAAAACATTGGTGAAGAACAATTAGGAAAAAGGCTTATGAGATGTAAGAGCTCCGTTGTTCGTCGCCGTGTTTATTGTGTAAATAGTAGGGCCGTTGATTTGATTGTATCAAAAAGTGGAGCTTAATCCAGTTCCAGAGTTTTGGACGACGCCGTTGAGAAATCCCAAGTTTCATCCAATCAAATCAACGTCTCCAATAGTTACTCAATAAGCACGGTGAGGAAATCAGTTTTACAAGACGGTGAATGTGGTAACGAAGCTCAACGAACGATCAGCAATATCCATGCAACATTGTAAGGAGTGGTTAAATATGTTTCCCGTTGTTGACGATCATTACAATGTTGTACATAATTGGTAAAACGTTTCCAATGATGAAGATCTACATTTATTAAGACACTTTTCAATAAAATAGACTGCTATGTTTCCTATGTAAAAGGAGTCCATGTCATTCGATTGCATTTGCGACCGCTCGGCCGATTCCGTCAAAGTCATCTCGCCTCGCGCAATAATAGTGTAGGGATTTCACAGCTCTCAGCTGTAAACTGTGAACCGCTGGACGTTTGGTGCAGTACATACCATAGAAGGTGTGTCCGCTCACATATTCCTTGTTGTATTCTCCCTTATCTCGGAGAATCTGGGAACCTATACCCGAATTAGGAATGGCGCCTGGCATCCATCCTAACCCAGTCAGCCAAAACGATCAAACATAGGTACAAGTGTAGGGAGCACACCGGACTCCTGGTTGAGAAAGGGGAATTTTCCAAAACTCTTCCAAACTTTGATTCTGTTGAAATAGATGGCCGGCTGCCGCTAAAAAATAATAAAGCGCTATGCGCCGTTTCAGCAGACAAGTTACGAGGATGTTCACCTGTACGCCCAGCGGGGAGACATTTCATAACCTGATCAATTTGCACCACCACAAACGTGCACCTCAAGAGGCACTCACGCATCCATGTGCAGATTGTGGTCGAGTGTTCAAACATCCCAGTCAATTGAGCCACCATCAACTTGTCATCCATAGACTTGCACCAATTCGCCACTCTTTAGGCCCGACGATTCAGAGCCCATGGAGGTCGATCCACCACCCAGAGTTGAGGAGCCTGTGAAGATTGATAGCAGCCCATCTGTTAACTTTCATTCCTATATAATGGGGTCATGACGTATAAATTGGTTTGGACCAGTTATACGAACAACATATCGTCAGCAAGAAAAATTCACAGGAGCACACATTGGAACGGGTTTGAACCGGTTGTTCTCCAGATAGTACTGTAAAGCGAGCGTTCTGGTCCGTTTAGCAGACACTCTGTCAACAACCAAGATGTTTACTTGTGCGACCTGCGCGAATCTTTTACGCATCTGCACCACTTACGTCGCCACGAGCATTCCTGCCGCAATGCTGTCACCCACTATAGTTGTACGACCTTTAATTAGTTGGGGAATTTACACCGCCATCAACGCTTACACCATGGGCCAGAAGCAAAGGAGGGATGCGACGAGTTTGGAAACCGCTTCAAACGCTCCAGTCAGTTGCAGCTACATAAACGGGTCATCCATGGAGCACACCCTCTGTCTCAGGCACGTTTGCGTGTTGAATAGCCCATAAAGGTCAGCATCAAGGCAGAGGGACCAGCCACCCAACGGGTTGAAGAACCCGCCCGTTCACATTACACTAAATTTACCTGTACGATCTGCGGGGAGACATTTAATCGTCTAGACAGCATACAATCAGTCTACCAGCCACGGCCCTGTTGCCTGGTATACATATACGATATGCGAGTCTTCGCGAGTCCGAATACCAGGTTGGATTCTGCTGATGGACTGTTAGTCCCCGAGGTCCGCCCTCTGTACATGTCACTCGACAAATATATGCAGGTTTATTTTTTTGGTGGGAAATTTAAGCCGTACGACGTGGGGCATTACGGGTTAGTTTCTCTAGGTATTTTTGTATTTACCAGGTTTACCCCATGTTGAGGCGTTTACTCCATCAGACGTCCACGATGCTCATCCATTAACATCAAATGTGTTGTTTGAGCAGACCTGTCATCACAGCTCCCGAACTAGTGTATCTAATTTCGCTTAAGCAGGTGCTAGGGGCTGCGTGGATACTTCATAGTCTCCACATGAACAGCTGCAATAAAACGCGGCTGAGATACTAAGGCTACGTCCGAGAATCCACCGTATTCTCGGGTCTGAATCTCAGGTGTCGACGAATGCTTTGCTGTAGAGTCATATGGTTGGTTTTTTTTTTTGCCAGACGTCGCCAGTTTTTCCCACCTCTTGCATATCGCTCCAATGTATTACGTGTATATGGTAGGATTCTGCTGGTGGACTGTTAGTCCCTGAGCCCGCCCTCTGTACACGCCACTCGACAAATATATGTAGGTTTATTATTTTGGTGGGAAATTTAAGCCGTACGATGTCGGGCATTACATGTTAGTTTCTCTGTGTACTCTTGCATCTACCAGGTTTACCCCATGTTGAGGCGTTTACTCCATCAGACGTCCACGATGCTCATCCATTAACATCAGATGAGTTGTCGGGGCTGATCTGTCATCACAGCTTCCGACCTAGCGTATCTAATTCCGCTTTATCCGGTGCTAGGGGCTGTGTGGATACTACATAATCTCCACATGAACAGCTGCAATAAAAGCGCGGCTGAGATACTAAGGCTACGTCCAAGAATCCACTGTATTCTCGGGTCTGAATCTCAGGTGTCGAGAGATGCTTTCCTGTAGAGATATTGGTTGCTTTTTAGTCGCCAGACGTCGCCAATTTTTCCCACCTCTTGCATATCGCTCCAATTCAGACTCCACAATCGATTGAGCCGCCATCAACATGTCATGCATGCCCATTCGCGGGTTGAAGAGTCCGTAGATGCCAGCATCGAGGCAGAGGGACTATCCACGCAACGGGCTGAGGAGCCCGCCCATCCACCTTCACTCGACGTATGAGCGAACCTAGGCTAGCGAGCCAGCCATGCCATCCCACGCTAGCGATGAGAGTCACGTGTATTTCGTTGATGATTCCGTGGACATATACTCAGCGAGGCTTTGCCCGATGCCCATCCGTTGAATGAGATGTACCGGCGCCACCCGTCTAAGATTGCTTTCATCGCCATCGCCCTTTTCAGTATCTCCAAAATTTCGCCTCATCGACCTTGTCCGACTACGCAGCTATATTGAGGCGATCCTTAACGGTCAATCCACTACCTTTCGACTCAATCTAGCTAAATTTGCCAGGATCATTTCTTTTGAACACATGTTAATGGCAGTCCTAAATGGATGGAAAGGGTGTGTATTATCGAGGTTTAAGGATTATTTCTTAAGTTTATGAACCTTTTCCCGTGTTTCTAAGAGACAAATGAGTGCTAAATTACCCCAAAAATTGAGTTATTTTCATAGTTTTGTATTTTCTTCGCTTGTCTGGCGTCATTTGAAGAGCACCACGGCCTTCGTTTTTACAGGATGGGTTTTCATTCTGATGAGCAGATCGGTCATTTTAGAGTTTTATTCTCGAAAATCATGCTAGAGGTGGCAAAATCCACATAGGCCGTATCCGCATTGCTGATGGTGAACTCGATAGGCCCTGTTTCGTTTATGCTGGAGATCGGGAGATGCTCCACCATAATCCTTGTTCGGCACTGGTCTGTGTGGGCGGGACGGTCCACAAATCAAATTCACTGTTGGTGGACGGGCAGGACTGGGTGTGGATTAAGGACATGTTTTAACAAAAGATATCCCGGGTCTTCGATGTGTGCGGTCTCGGTGGTGCAGGTCTTTTATTCCCTACGGTGCGTTGTGCTTTGGCGACCAAGACGCCTCCTGCTTCTTTAGCTCGGCGTTTCAGTGCTTCTTTGGGTGCCGTACCGCCCAAGACATCACCGGCGACTTGCAGTCCACTTCGGACCGCTTGTTTGCCGATCGCTTTTACCCGTCACCAAGGGTAAGAACGTTTTGACGATGCTCCCGAGTATGTTCCCCAGCCCATGACCGCGCTGAATGCGTGTACCTGCAAATTACAAGCGTCTGGTCCGTCATTCATAATTCAGCCGTCGTCCATTAGAGAATATCCGCGTCCATAATCCAAAGACCTGTTCCATATTCCAAATAACAGTATTAGCACCAAATCCAAAACGAAAATCATAGTATACATAAACATAGGGTTGTTTCATGGAAGAGAGAAGCGGTCAACAGTTTTCAATGATGCCGGCAAGACATCATGATGTTCCAAAAATCTGTATCGCTGATCAGTATTCTTAATCCATAATATTCGTTGTAAAGTAATCATCTGAAGAATGATGTATCTCAGTCACGCTTTGATTGTGACAAAGACCGGAAGGTCACCCCCGGCCTGTTGGGCATAATAGTCCATATAGCTGCATGCATCGTACTCGTAAGGTACTTTCATTATACAAATTTGGGAGAACGTGCTTGTCGAAAATGAAGTATGACCACCACTTTCCCAATCTCGAATGCCAAAAGTTGTCCGGTGTCATCCCTTATATCGATGGTGATGGTACTGATGTCCGTTTGTCGCAGCGGTAGATAGAGTACGTGGTTAAAGCCCTGTGTGACCTGATCTCCGTAGTCCCCTTGCACTGGACAGACGCGGAGCGGGGGCGCATCGATATCGCCGACAATGTGACCATCCACCACATCCGAATAGACATAGAGTTCATACAAGCCAGCCTTAAGATCCAGCATGGTCTTCCCCCGGAGCCGTCCGGGCCCGACATAGTTATCCGTCTCCAGTGCACACAGCTCCTTCAACGTCTTGCTGAAACGTACGGTTAAATTCGTCTGGAGAATGATCAGGAACTTGTGGTTCCACTCGTGGTACTCCATCTGGATCATGTTTGCAAATGGGAAGTTATTGATTCCTCCAGGGGTCGAGCTCTTGATGAGGTTACGCAACGCCTGGATGAATATTTTGGGTGTATGGTACTGGCCTTCGAGAAGAGTGAATTTATAGGCGCTGCCTTCGTACACGACTTCGTACCACACCGTATCATATTGCACGTTGTACCACGTATATGGGTACTGGATATCCACTAGGCTACACTCCCAACGTCCGGGGAGATGCAAGGGAGGTGGCAGCTGCATGACAAAATGGGCCAAGGTGTTGTTGGGAAACACCACAGACGAGCTGTTACTGGGTAGGGTGAGGTAAAACATGGCGACTGAGCTTTCCTGCTGCTGCTGTTGGTTTTAATAGTTGTCCCAGGCTTGGGCGGTTGTACCCGGCGTCGTGATCGTCGCGGTGACTTGCTACGTGTCATAGATCTTGATGGACGTAGTTTCAGGGGTGGTGTGGTAAAGGGGCGAAAAGAATGTGCCCGCCGTTGCGGTGTTTTGGGTGGTGATTCCGGTTCCCACTCGGCTTCCCAAATCTGTGGAGGTTGCGTCTGTATTTGTGCAGGTATCAGCGATTGCTGGTCACGCAGCATCCAGGCCCAGCGCTGAAGGTTCCCCACCAATTCCTGTCGTACATGCATGTCTTTCAAGCCTTGAGCAAAGACCTCCCATCCTCGGGGATCCGTGTGCGACCTGCGTTGACGCATTAAGTCATTCATTAAATCCGTCATGTGGGTACCGGGAACTACCTGGTTCTGGACTAGTAGTTCGCATTTATCATTTCAAGTCATGTTAGGGTTATGTTTGACCCGTTGTAATACCAGGCCAGCTTGTCTCTTGAACGATGCAGGTACACTCTTTAAGACTTCGTCTTCGACCCACTGTGGGGTTGTGGGAGGGACACCTGGTAATGGTGGCTGTTGGAGCGGTGCTGAGGTCGGTGGTGCGTCGTGTGGTGGTGGTGGTGCTGGGGTAGAGAGGGTTTTGTATTGGTCCATGAACGTGATGTATCGCTGAAGCGTCTCATTGTACCGTTGTACTTTCTCACTGTCGCTTAACCCCGGTCGTTGTAGAATCTGTTGCATCTCGTGATCGAGGGTGTTTATGGTCTTTACCGTAGCTGGGATCGAATACGGCGATTGGAGGCTTTGAAGAAGCCGTGGTTCGACGAGGACCATTTTTTTTGTGTGGCTCATTGTCGGCCTAACAGTCGAATGTTTACATTATTTTTACATGCACACGTGGTGGGTCTCCCCGGGAAGGATACCGGTCCGTAGTCGAAGGTGGTCGGGGGTGGCTTGCTTCAGGTCGAAGAGCATACATCCGTGCTGAGGGATTGTCGCATCTTTAAAGGCTTCCACCGCAAACTGCGTGCGACCGGGGTACATCTGTCTCGCCATCTCGACAGGTGCATCAGTTGAGTGGTATCTCTCGGGTTTTTGAAGACCACCAGGTAGTGGGCATTTAAGCTGATGTTCCGATGTTCTTTGTTTTTACTGAACAGATTCTGCACAATGTAGATGATGCGGAGACGTCGATGATGGCTGCCTTTGGTAAAGAGTTGGGTGACCCGCGCATCCGTCTCCGCCATGAGATCATCCAGAACCACCAAGGTGTCAGGTTCCAAATCGGCCAGGTTGGGTAGGCCTTCCACGAACGTGATGTGGGGCATTGCTGCACACGCCGCCTGCCATTCTCCGTAACACATGCTGTCATGCTGTCGGCGTGTTGAAGGAGTTTCCTGACGAAGGGCGTCTTGCCGGAGCCTGTCGGTCCTGCGATGACGCAAGTGAAGGGATGTTGCCACCGGGGGTCCATGGTTGGAGGTGTATCCGCTGTCGTGGTAACCCGCTCTTGTAAATTTGGTACGAGTGAACTCGGGTGGTGGGTACAACAACGTCGGTCGCCGTTGTCGATGGGCGTTCACTGTGGGTGATGAAATCCGGTGGGTTTTCAGACGTAGTGGGCACTGCAATACTTGGTGTAGCTGTTGATGTTTTCTGTATTCTCGGTATGGAGCTCGATGTGGATTGTACGTGGTGTGGTGGTGATGACTGGGCTCGTTTCGATCACGGAGTTGACTGGTGTAGAGAAGATCTGTAGACTGGTTTGACTGGCACTCGCGGCTGGTGTTCTAGGTTGGTTAAGTAGAGTGCTGAGATAGGCTACGTTGTAAAACATACCCCCATATAAAATGCTGAGCAGGGTTAGCAATGTCACCACAAAGCCTACTTGCGCTTTGCGCGTTTTGGGATACGCTGTGTTCAGAGGCAGCTGCTGTTTGTCCATAGCACCGTGTTCATGGTCGAACGTGGAATGAATGATGATGGCAGTGGTGTCTGGCTTATAGTCGTTTCAATAGAATAGAATAGAATAGAATAGAAGCTTTATTTATAAAAACTCGGTCAGCCATCATCCATCGATGCTCTTCCTGGGAGCCGAGGTTCATCTGGTTGGCCGCGACACAGGAATTGAAGGAACTGGGCCAGCCTTGCCATTTGACGAAATGAAACAGCTTGCCACGTCGACGTTCCGTTTTCAAAATCTGCTCCACCGTGCAGTAGTGTTGCTTTGTTTTCACCACGGGCTGTAATTCCGTCTCGTAAAACGTCCCTAGCAACGGTTCCCCTTAAAGATCGTCCAGTTCATAGACTCGTTGCTGTCGTGGTAGGCGCCGTTTAATCAGGAAGTGCTCATCGCCCCAGTTGGGCAAGTAACTTTTCTCAAATTGACCTTTGAATTTACTGATCCGTACAGGGTCCCCGACCTTGAACACCTTCTGTGGCGTTCGTTGCGATTGTATCGGGTACAAGACACGCCGGACTTGGGCTTCATTGCGTTGGGTCACGGTAATGGGGGCTCTCTGTATACTCCGGTGATAGGCTCGATTATAACCACTCACAAGCTCCGGGAGAACATCGATGTACCGCCTTGTATTCTTATAGGTGAAATATTTATACGTGCGGCCTTTGAATGTCCTGTTGAACCTTTCCACAACGAACGCCTTGATCTCGTTGTAGGTGTGAAAGAAGAAGACCTTCTGGGCTTTCAGAAACTGTTGGAACGGTCTGTTGAGGAATTCCGTGCCTTTGTCGGTTTGCAAATACAAGGGTTTGCGTCCGGTCTTGAAGATGCCCTTGAACGCCGCTATGAGATTTGCCCCCGTTTTCGTCCGGATGGGAACCACCCACGCATACTTCGACAGGATATCGATGCACGTCAAGATATACCGATTCCCACCGTTGTGTTTGGCAAAGGCGCTCATTCGACCAAATCCGCTTGCCACTGGGCATCTAGTCCACCCACGATGACCCGTTTCGTGGAAAATGGCGACGGGCAGCTCGATGTAAGGTAAAGGTGTCTTGTTTTTTTTAATCAATCTCGGACTTGGGCACGTTGTATCCCCTGGGGTTGGCCGCTCGATAGAGAGCCGACAATGCGCTATACGGACTCTCGAGACTGTAGTATAAGTTTTCCAACACCTTCTCCCAGCGCTTCATGGTGACAAATGGTGATGGATCCTGGCTCTATCGTTTATTTGTAACAGGTATATCTTCGGCCGGGGTCGGAGTTTCTTTCTGATTATTTTCTTTGGCTTCTGCCAGCACATCGTCTATGGCAAATGACCAGTCCAACTCGTCTGATGACGGCTCTTCCTCCGTAAGCACTTGATCCACATCTGCCACGGCATCTTCCAATGCAGACCATAGAACTGGGTGAAGGGTAAAATGCACTGTACCCCCATCTAGCCGAGCCAATTGAGCAAAGAAGGGACAGCGTCGGACGTACACATCGTGACACAAGTGGATGAGGTTACCGTCCAGTTCACCGGACAACACCCGTTTGAATTTGGTCCAGCCCTCCCGGGACAGACGAATGTTAGCCGGGGGTGGTTGTGTAGGGTCCGCATCACAGATGTCTCGCTCCTCCTCCATGATATCGACCTTACGCGCATAGACGTGCAGGAAGACCTCGGGGGTCAAGCTGAGAAACGCCCGTATTATATGCTCCGTCATGGTCAGTACGTGAATGGTACAAGATTTGACTTATAGTGAGGAAAAGTTTATGACGTGAGATCAAAGGATCGGGTGGTCGATCATTTTAGCCACGTAAAACGTAACATTGGTCGTCATCTTCACCTGCCATTTGGTGTTGGGGCGTTGTTGTCTGGCCCATTCCAAGCTATCCAAGGTCTCTAGTTGGGCCAGAGCCGTGTCCAGTGATACCCGATCCGATCCGTAATGGTGAAGGGTTGATCGTACACGAGGGTATTGTGACTGGGGTAAAAGTACCGGAGCTGGTCCGTCTCCTTATGCCGTAATAAATACCCAAAGGCGAGATTTAATTTGAAGGCTGTAGCTTGGTCCTCAAAAACGGTACAGGCGTGGTGGGGTAGGCGGGTGTTATCCTCTAACTGGAAATTGTACTAGTCCAATATAGGGCGATGGCGGTGAAAGCCGTGGCGGATGGTAGGCCAATGATGTTGGTAGATTGTACGCACAGCTTGCTGTATGGGTAATACTTCTATGGGCGGTTCGTCAGGATCTGTGGTAAAATTGTCCTCCACCGCGGTGGGGGCTGTATTCCGGGTCAGCGGTGAGCGGGATCTTTCACGTCGCATAGTTTAAGACAAGTGAGTACAGCCCTGAAAAAAATCGGCTCTAATTATTAGCCTTCAACATGGTGCATCATGGGATTGCAACATGAAACGTACACCCCATATTATCTGTGAATATCTGGCGCTGGGGTCACAGTTCCTTTCTGGATGCTTTCATTTGGGTTCCGATGCCGTACCGGACTCCGTTGTATGGATGCAATTGTCACTGGGCTGACTGAGCCTATCCGGGTAATCTATGACGTCGTCGTCCTCCGACGGTGGACTACGGGTGTTAAGTTTATCCAGGACATCTCTGTAGGTCACGGAGGTGAGAACCGGATAGTCCCTCTCGTCTTCCTTCTTGCCGCTGTTTATGATTTGCTCATTGGGTTCTGCCGCCGCTTCACTCAGGGCACGAGCCCAGCCCAAATGAACAGCTCACCGCTCGTTCGGTGTAAACAGATGATCCACAATAGGCACCACTTTCTCGAAGGCTGTCAGCAGATCGGGGTCTAGGGTGAAGCCTCGCGTAGGGTGCTGGTAACGGCCCAGGCGTGAGAAGAAGGGTCCACGATGTACGTAGATGGCATTGTCTATGTGGATGAGGTTTCCGTCGAGCTCACCGCTCAACACCCGTTTAAATTTGGTCCAGCCGTCACGGTCTAGCGTAACCGTATTCGACACGGTCTCAGCGCGCGACCAGCAAACATCTCCACGGTCTTCAACGATGGTGACTTTATCCTCATAAACGTGTAACCCCACCCGGGTGTAAGGGGAATGATGGCTCGTAGGACTGGTGACATGGTTGACCAAATGACGAACGGTAAATGACACACTCTGACTGACCCTCGTATTTATGGTCAGGTCCCTTGGTGACATGGTTGACCAAATGACGAACGGTGAATGACGCACACTGTGACTGACCCTCGTATATATCGGTTGCACATAAGCGCATCTGTGAAGGCTCTGAAGAGCCGTTCTTTTCTGTCGCTGTAAGACGGAACTGTCATTGCCACAGCGTCAGGGTCAATAGGGTAAAGACCATTGTGAGGCCAACGAGCCGTCGCTGGTTCCGGCGTGAGCGCTCGTGGTCCATATTGACCGTCTAATTTCATTAATAGTATCTGCGTTCAAGAAAACTGATCGTAGATATATTAATGTCGGAAGCCATAAAGTAGTCTTTAGCTCTACTACATACAAGAGATATCATTCATGGGATGTTTCTTTGTTTATAGAGTTGCTTGAATTTCTCATTAAAAATATCTATGTGAAATTTGGCAACACAATATATCAGCAGCATATAGGTATTCCAATGGGTACTAATTGTGCACCCCTGTTGGCCGACCTGTATCTGTTCTCTTATGAATATGACTATATGCAGGCGCTTTCAAAACCGATCCATTCAAAGCCCGTTCCCTCTCATTCACCAAACGCTATATAGACGATCTTCTCGCTGTGGATAATCGCTATATAAATGACGCAGTGAAGGATATATATCCACCTTCACTGGATTTGAAGGAAGCTACAGATAGCCCTACAGGCACATCATATTTAGAACTATATCTCTACAAAAATGAAGCGGGCATTCTCTCTCGTCGACTTTATGAGAAAAGGGATGATTACAATTTCGACATCGTAAACTATCCCTTTCTGGACACTAATATTCCAGTGGGACCTGCATATGGCGTATATATATCTCGCCTAGTAGCATTTGCTAGATCCTGTGTTAAATGTGACGATTTTAATCAACGTCACAAAACATTGTTGCAGAAACTTATAAAACAGGGCTATTCTACCAAGCGTCTCTACTCAAAGTTTCTCAAATTTGGCGATACATATCGCATGCTGATAGCAAAATACGAACGTAGCGTGCAGGATCTATGGCGTTACGTTTCGTAACTTGTGTTTAATTCCGCTTAACCCGGGGCTAGGGGCCGTTTGAACCCATGTACTTCAAGATCCTCATGGTGCTCATATGAATAGTCACAATCAAAGCGTGACTGAGATACATCATTCTCTAGATAACGACTTACAACGATTATTATGGATTAAGAATACTGATCAGCGATACGGATTTTATATTTTTGGAACATCATGATGTCTTGTCGGCATCATTGAAAACTGTTTCTCTCTTGCAGGAAACTAGCCTATGTTTATGTATGTTTATGATTGTCTTTTTGAATTTGGTGCGGTATTAGATACAAATCTTGAGAGCTATGATGGAAATGCTCTGACAACTCGTATATTGGTAATTGGTGAGCTGTTTCGCTGTGACAACTCGTACACTGGGTATTGGTGAGCTATATCGTCGTCAGATGAAAATGACGGCATTTAACACAAAAGACTAGTCTGTAAGGCCCGATGTCGACCCAGCTTCAACTTCCCATAAATGCCAACATATACCAAAGACCAAAAAGTCCGTACAGGGGGCGGGCCTCGGGGACGAAACGTCCACCAGCAGAATCTCGCCAAATACAAGTAAAAATTACAACACATACAAGGGAAGTGGGAAGAGGTGCCGACATACTGGCAGAGCCACATGACTTCACAGTATATTCTTCCGGTTAACCTATTCTAAAGCACATACCAAGAATCTAACGATTCGTGATATGTGTTGTATCTCAGGTACGCTTTTATTGTACCTGTTCATGTGGCAACTTGGATGATATGACCACACGGCCCCTAGCACCGGCATAAGCAGATACAAATCGTGAGAGCTATGATGGAAATGCTCTGACAACTCGTATATTGGTAATTGGTGAGCTGTCCCGCTGTGGCAACTCGTACACTGGTAAATGGTGACCTGTATCGTCGTCAGACGCCTCTTCATCGAATCCACTCTGTCGAGGACCGCTTCTGTGAACTCTTTCAAGATCTGGCGTCGCCCCTCGTTGTCGTCGCCATCACCAAACATGGACCGAGCCACTGCTCGATAACCCGTGAGTGAATTAACGGTCACATGCTGTAAAATGCGAGTCGCATAGGGATGGGTCTCCGTCATGGCTCTGCAACAGTAAGAATGGGGGTGTGGGATCCAGAGGGACGTGTTTTATAGACCATGTCACACATGCGCGCCTATACGTAGCTCTACGGGTGTAGTCCGCGATAAGTACTATTCTGATTGGTTAGTCCAGAAAGAGAGCAACAACAACAACAACAACAACAACAACAACAACAACAACAAAGATTACAGGTCAATCCTTTTATTATTCCCAAAAATGACCACCCCTATACCCCATATAGGCATTTTCCCGTATAGATGCAAAAGTGCGAATAAATTCCGTGTTCCGCTTTTTATATTTTCGGGACAAATCCTCAATTTACATGCACCCATTATCCCACCCTGCCTCTCTCAGCAGGCCCCGATAAGTCGGAGACCGGTATTAGCCCTTTTGGACATGATTGATAGGGGTTTTCCCCTGATGTAGGGGTAAAGTTCGTCTTCCGCTTTTTATATTTTCGAGACAAATTCTCAATTCACATACACCCATTCCCCCCACCCTACCTCTCTCAGCAGGCCCCGATAAGCCGGGGACCGATATTAGCCCTTTTGGACATGGTTGATAGGGGTTTCCCCCTATTGTAGGGGTACAGTCCGTGTTCCGCTTTTTATATTTTCGGGACAAATCCTAATTTTACATGCACCCACTCCCCCACCCTACCTCTCTCAGCAGACCCCGATAAGCCGGAGACCGATATTAGTCCTTTTGGGCATGGTTGATAGGGGTTTCCCCCTATTTTAGGGGTAAAGTCCGTGTTCTGCTTTTTATATTTTCGGGACAAATCCTGATTTTACATACACCCACCCATGACTTGATCGCTCTGGAGGAGCGCTTCACTTTGACACCTCACTCGACCCAATCGGTCCACTAGGGGCTCCTCTCGCCCCCAAAATGTCCCGGAGATTGCCGAAGATTGCCGGATAATTTTCCCCGTTTTTCCCGCGTATTTTTGGGACTACTTTCTGTCCGCTGAGGCTTTTTCTCGCGACCACATCACCGCCGTCCGCATCACCGCGGAGGAATACATCCCCCAAAGGTCACGTGGCCGTCACGTGGGACTTGCGCAGAACACCTGCGCACACAGACCTGCCCACTTCCGTTTTTTTTTGCGCATGCGCTCTGAACCAAAAGAGGGGCAATATGCACATTACATACTACTATCATTTGGGCCACTGCGCGAGTGTCATTCATTCAGGATGGTTTCATTGATGATTTCACGGAATGAGCTGAGTGTCGAGAAATACAAAGTCAAATACGATACAGTTTGAGAAGTAGGTAAAATGGCGTTTTAATGAAAAATCAGTAGTAGTAAAAGAGCTAACAAAGGCGCATTCCCTCGAACCAAAATATTTTGATCGCAAGTTATGGCCGCTGGGACCGGAAGTCATGGTCTCCAAGCCTTGTACGTCAGCATGACGTAGTTGGAAAGTCTAAAGTGCATCGTGGGATGGCGGGTGCATGCAATCCTCGGACTTACAAACAAAAATATAGCTATGCCGCCAAAAATCCGGAAAGACGGACTGTACATGAACCCATGGAAATTTGTCTTGTGGGGCAAACTATCGGGTGTATGTACTTGTGAGTAATGGTGAGAATGCGTGAGAATGTGCACTCGCCAGGAAGACCTGGGGTGGACGTTTGGGATATGGATGAGCCATCCCTGAACCAAACGGGTTGTGCAAGGTATCATTTTGGAGTTCCCATGGTGTAGATTCAGACTGGCGTGAGTTTTACCGAAAATCATATCAATCTGCGCATGTGAACTCGGAAAATAGTAAAAAAAAAAGGCTTTTGTCTGAGAGTTTTGGGGTAGTTGAGATCAAATTTATTTTGTGGAGTAAACTATGGAGTGTGGGTATTTGATCGATCTGTGTCAGATTTGATCTATCTGAAAACCTCCGAAACTGCTCCTTTCTCCACTGCTCCTCCAGTGTACATGAGTGCATCACTGGCCCATGGCCTGGTACACAACGAGAGCTCATTAACCTCCGTATGCCCATTTCTAAGGGTTAGTGTGTAGGGGTAGACATATCTCAAGTGCGCATTCGAGGAACTCTGCGGTTCTCTACTACTGATGATGCCGCAAATGACATCACTTCCAATGAAAACCAACCCAGTTGTGGTCTACTCCACGAGCGCTTCGATACGACACCCTGTATGCTATATTTGGATGCGATATAGCCCGATATCGTCCAAAGACACCCCTGTGTGCCACCAAAGTAACATTATCCTCTACTACATGCCCATCGTGACGTCACTTTTAATAAATACCACCCCAGTCTGACTCTTACAAAACGAGAGCTTCAAGCTTATATATTGCTGGACCTATTTGACCACGGATGACTCAACTATACTCCAAAACGTCCATCCCAGGCCTTGCTGAAATCCGGCGAAATTCAACCAACGGCCCCAATCGTATGCTACAGCGTCATCCAAATCGACTAAATAATCACAGCCTATAGTCCGGATTTTCGGCGACATACTCAGATTCCGAGGTTCGAGGTTTCCACGCACCCGCGATCCTACAACTTTGGACTTTCCCGTCCGCGGACGTCATGCTGACTTAGCGACCATGACTTCCGGCCCCAGCGCATGAGCGTCGCCAGGATTTCTTGAGAGGGGGACGTTTCCTAGGCATATTTAGTACTGTGCTGTCCAGGTAGAACAGGAAAATAACATACGATTGGGTGCTGACGGGGGGTCGTTCGCACCCAACGACACCCCCCCCCCCACCCACATAGCGACGGTCTTGCAACGGCCGTGACTTCCGGTCAAAACTTTTGATTTCAGGGAATGCGACTTTGTTAGCTCTTTTACTACTACTAATAAAGTCTCGCCGATTTGGCGATTGTCTCGCTTACACATACAAACAAATGATGTGGGTATATATATGAGTTATCTCTTATTTTGCGAAAATCGGTATGTAATAAGATAAAATCTATAATAAGGAGACATTTTCGACCTCTCCTATCCCACAAAACTCTTGTCGCATGATCATGTTAACTGAAAATTGCGTTTTCTTTCTATATTATTCGAACATGCATGATGTTCAAATAACGGAGGTGAATGGCAACATATAAATCGGTGTGTTCTATTTCGGCCTTGAATAAAATTATCTGGTGGCAAAACTAACCATGCGTAAAACATCTACATACCAGTGGTACACAGTCCTAATCAATACATGTCCTTGTCCGGAATATAGTGTTTAAATATGATAGGAATGGGTGTATTACTAGTGTGCTTCATTTGTCATCCGGATATGTTCCGGAGAAAATTAACTGTGAAAGACCAAGTTATACGGGCAATATAAGCCTATTGGACTGACGAGCACCTGCTAGAATAAGTAAGTAAATGATTTTGTTGCCATTTGTATTGCCGGGATAAGTTATAGTCTCAAATAAATAATTTATGTTGAAAGACTATACTTTTCACTCGACAATCTTATTCCGTCTAATATTAGGCTTGTGGCTAAATATATAGGCCAACCGATATCCCAGTCGAACTATAGGCCTGCTGATCTACCGTACTTTCTCCCATGGGATTGGTTTTCAGAGCCTATTGTGACATTTGCACGAATGAATTTAATTTACACAAACAGAAACACTATATTTAGTTTTCGATTTAAATTGTCATAGGTTGTGTTTGTTTCGGCTACACAACCACTTCTGTACTTTACAGTTCCATTAAAAACCTTTTCCCTGGTTTCACAAAGCGCTGATTAGATCTAGTTGGTACCTGTAGCTATAAGTTTCACAACTTAGCTAAATAGCCGGACCGACTTTCTGTGTTTTATAAAAAGGCTCAGCAATCCCAAATGAAAGGGTCCAGGTTTAAGTGATTCACTTGAAGGGTGTTAAACTGGGTCACGGCCTTTCTTTCTTGGCTTGGGGAATCCTATGATGACGTCACAACTTGACGTTCAATACCGCCATATTTGTTTTGACTGGATGAATGGGAGCTTGCCAGCAAAATGTGATACGCGGGTGAATTGTGTTTTTATCGACTGTCGGTGGTTGAGTATTGAATAGACTATGTGGTCTCCTTCAGTCGACACCACGGCTGGTGAACAGACACGCTTACTGCCTGACACGGACAACATGCTCTCAAATAGGCGGCGATTCAGTCAGCCCGTCTTCTCAACTTCGGGCGATGAGGCGGCCGAAGGAGACGAAAGTAAGGAATTCCCTTTTCTAGTAACTAGTTCCCTGTATTAATAATTTGACAATGAATTTCTATTGCAAATTCATTCTTCTGATGCCAGTTGATAAAACAAAGTTTGTTGGCAAATAAATAATATTAATATGGCGCCTTAGGATTATATCTGTTTTGAACGGCTACGGGCATAGTGAGAGAAAATCAACATCTCAACGTACAGACATGACAGAAAGTCAACCTCCACCCCAGCATACTGTGTATACTATCCCCCGACCCCGTATAGGGAGTGTTGACTGTATAAATAAACTGTTTAAATAATTACTAAAATGGTTAATATGTGTTATAATGTTAAAATTGTGTTATGGAAGCTTGAAGTATATAAAGACTGGAGCAGTGGCAGTGGAGGCAGTGAAATTGCCTTGTACATGTAAATGTAATTTTTTAATTGTCCCCAAAAGTTTAATATCTTTTACTTTTCCTACGAAGTAGGCTACAGATCGCAAATTGTCCGGTAATGAGTGAGTGAGTCAGTCCATCCGAATCCTTTCGTCGGCAAAATAAGGAGAACCGTTAACATTAGAACCTTGATTTTTGGCATGAACGTGCATTAGGGCATTGTTACCAGCAAGTTCTGAGCTGATCGAATTCTGATGAAAATTTAATTTATAATTATTTTTTTATTATTTATTGATGACTCGAGTGCACTGTCATGCCCATCGGGAACCCTTGACTGTACGCTTCACTGTGACTTTTAAGCGCCTGGGACTAACTTCGGCCGCCCAGCACTAAAGCCAAAAAAAAAAAAAAATTATGCGCCCAGCACTCGAAAATATCAGTAACTTTAATGATACTTGCCAAAATATGTCGGCATTATACGTTTCCAGGTAGCTCCGCCATGTTTTCTCTAATAGTCCACGCCACGCTTCCCGAGCTGTATATGCCACGATGCATGAAGGAAGCAAATCATTTTATCGGAGAATGGAGGTTGTTATTTCGTCTGCTGCGAAGTTTTACCGAGCCACGAGTATCACTTTACATGTACATGTATTTTATAAATCATTGTCAGAAGTGCCAAGCAACTTTGAAAAACATCTTCTCACAGAAGCGTTAGGGTATTTGTTGGCTTTCGGTGGTCGTTGTTGTTGTTCTAAGACGTCAGCTTCCAAAATATATTTTAGTTATATCTATATTAAAAGCACACATGCATGTGTGCGCTCGCTCGTACGTCGTAATCAGTCTATTAGATCTACATGTATATGAGATATCTATAATATGGCTAGTTGAACAGTACACTTGAATCTAGTATTAAACTGGAGTAATCTATTTTTAGCCTCACTGTAATGTTGACACACATGCCGAGAAAACAGGGCTTGGATTCAAGACAGACCCCTAATCACATGTGGTGGTATCCATTTACAGAGCGCGTGGCGGTGGTATAAAAATACACCATATTAAGGCGACCCTATTCCGATGAAGACTGATACCCTGGCCTGAGCCAGAAACACATGGCCCTATCAAGCTGAACTTTTAAGGTCAAATCTTCAGATTCTAAAACATAGGCCTACAATTTAGTAATAGTTAAATAACCTTCAACCACTCTTCCTGCTTTCTTATTCCGATCATGTGAGGCTGGACTATTTTCAATGTGATCATCGGGGCATGTGTGGATTTTTTCACATTTGCGAATCACAGAACAACAATATGCGATTTGATATTTAGAAGACGGAGTAATATCTGTACCTATTACGATATTACTCCCATTACAAAATGAGATTAAAAAAAATTAGAACACAGATTTTATAATTACCTATCATTGGGTATTAGTGAAAAGGAATACGGTAAGGACAAGTATGTTAAAATAAAAATGTGAGGCTCTGTAATATTAATTTTAGCTTACGGAACTCGAACATGAAGTTAACGTAGTATAGAAAATAATATTAGCATCATCCTTGAAATAGTACAAATGTGTTCGAACAGACACCCTATATGTATCCTATCACTGCAGCATTTTGCCGTTATAATATAACCATCATATATGTTGCTGGTATTACCGTTAGTATTAGCACAACTGTGCTCCTTTATATGTTGCTTGTATGTTGGATTTATCTAAAGTTGTGCAATAATGATTGTTTGACTGATTGATTATAGTATAAGATGGACAGCATTTCTTCCACTCTGCATATAGGCCTACGGGGGGGGGGGGCAGAAACGTTATTGTACCGTACTAAAAGTACACACTCCTCCCCACCCGTCATGCACACTTCTGGTATTTTTATATATATAACAGTAATTTGCACACTTATTGGCTTCAGTCTTTCATTCTTGATCTTCACATTTTCATCATCATCTTCCCACCCATATCGTTGAGGTGGTCTTCGCTCGCTTCGTGTAGGCCGCATGGTTTAATATTGAAAGACTACAAAACCGTTACGAAAAGGATCTCCAAAGCAAAGTTCATCAGATTGTCTTCGGATGTTAAATTACAAAATACATGTGTAGGCCCAGTTAGGACGCAAATACTCCGCTGACGGTGATGCAGGCCTAGAGCACATGTTAGAATTGTTGGTCCAGTTTTTCTGAGCGAGGGTGACACTGGATATTTGATCCGAGGCAGTTTTGTATCAAAACAGCTGTGAGGGCTAAATTTAGGGAGACGGGCTTCCGAGTCACCACGTTTATTGAAATATAATTCGGGTAGCTGCTGATAAGCGTGGCCGGCCAAACCAAGCCCCAGCCCTATAGGTTTTCTCGGCATGATTCCGATGGTATCCGTTTTCACTCATTTGCTGGTCTTGGAATTCCGTTGAAGGCATATTATACTGCACGTTTTATATATCCAGCCTATACAACATTGCATAATTTCTTCAGTTCAGTCATTAGTTAAAAAATGTTCTACCTCAAAAAGAAATAAAAAATTACTGGATTTTATGAGAGAAATTACTAAATTTAAACACAACAATGACCCTATTATCTGTTATTACTGAAGAGATCAATAATAAGATCATCGTTGTGTTTTAAATTCAGTAACCTATAACCAGTTGTTTATTTTTTTCGTGTGTGCTTTATTGTTCATTGATTATTACTATGTACTCTCTTCAGATGAGGTACCTTGAAGTTGAATGCCAAATAAATATATCCATGGAGAATGGCTCTCTTTTGATTCTTGCATTCTAACAAATCTCTGATCTTGACCGTTCTCACTTCAAATTTGTGTTTCTTTTCCAGTTTCCGGTCTTATTTTGGGACTTGAAACATTTACTTCTCAACTGCTCTGACAGAGCACCATTCCCTACGCTAATTTGAAAAAATCTCCTAATGCCGAGAAAAGGGGTGGGGGGTGCCCCGCTCTCTCGGACTCTCCTCCCAACACCTCGTGCTGTACTGCTGGGCTGATCAGTGCCCATGGTAATAGAAACTGAGGGCGATAATAGTTGCTATGCTAACGACTCACCAGCGATGACATCTGGAAAAGTTAATAGTTCCCACTGTCAATTTAGAGATGCTATATAAATTCTCTCATGGTAGCACACAGGGCCCCCAAGTCATCTCTCGAGTACACACTTAAATTATATCAAACCCTATTTCGTAGGTCCTGTGACGTTAGTCACACTGCCATGTAGTAAAGTACCTGTACTAAATGCTACCACAGTAGGTGCTTCGTGAGTAAGGCTCATAGAATGTGCTGACTGGCCGCATTGTTTTCTATATTTGGAAGCCAGTGTTATTGAGACCGGGTTGAGGTGGAATGTTTTGATATGCTATTGTCTGTAACACTATACAGCATGTACAGTGTTGATACCCTTAAGTTTTTTATCAATATATATATAGTATATAGTATGTTCCACATGTTCACACTTTCTCTGGTCATCTATGTACTGAATTTACTACAACATAAAGAATGTGTACAGACTAAAGGTTCTAGATATTGTGTGGAGGTTCTAAAAGGATGTGGAAGTTCTAGATGAAGGATGTGTGTGCATGTTTCAGATGAAGGATCATGTGTATGGATGTTTTAGGTGACAGGATGTTTCTAGCAAGGGTTATATGTATGAGGATTTGAGCTGAAGAATGTGCATAAACATGATAACTGTTCAAGGTGAAGGATTTGTATGAAGGTTCTAGGAAAGGCATACATGTGTATGAAGGTTTGAGCTGAAGAATATGTGTAAAATGTCATGGTGAACGATATATCTGAAGGTTCTAGGCAAGGGATATGTATGATCTAGATAAAGGATATACACAGGATGAACATTCTAGACAAAGGATACAAGGGGTCTGGGTGAAAGATATGTATGAATGGACTAGGTGAAGGATATGATGAGGGTCTAGACTCTAGATGGACATATTTAGAAGTTCTATATGAAAGATATGAAAGTGATTTGTGATATAGATGAAGGATATGTATGGAAATTCTAGTTGAAGGATATGTATGGAAGTAGTAGATGAAGAATGTGTATGAAGGATATGTATGAAAATTCTAGGTGAAAGAGATGTATGAAAATTCTAGATGAAGGATATGTATGAAAGTACTAGATGAAGAATGTGTATGAAAGTTCTAGATGAAGGATATGTATGAAAGTTCTAGATGAAGGATATGTATGAAAATTCTAGGTGAAAGAGATGTATGGAAATTCTAGATGAAGGCTATGTATGAAAGTACTAGATGAAGAATGTGCATGAAAGTTCTAGATGAAGGATGTGTATGAAAGTTCTAGATGAAGGATATGTATGAAAATTCTACATGAAAGAGATGTATGGAAGTTCTAGATGAAGGATATGTATGGAAGTACTAGATGAAGAATGTGTATGAAAGTTCTAGATGAAGGATATGTATGAAAGTTCTAGATGAAGGATATGTATGGAAGTACTAGATGAAGAATGTGAACGGAAAGTTGTTGAGGAAGAATAATTTGCATCAGGGATCTAGATCATTTATAAAAGTTCCAGGTGAAGGATATGAAGGTTCTAAATGAAGGATATGTATGAACGGTCTAGATAAAAGATGCGTATAAAAGTTTTAGGCAAAGATAGGAGGGGCCTGGATGAAGGTTGGGTATGAGTGGTCTAGCTGAAGAATGTGTTTGAATGGTCTAAAGGTAGGATATGTACGGTATGAATGGTCTAGATTAAGGATGTGTATGAAAGTTCTAGATGAAGGATATGTATGAGGGGTCTACATGAAAGATCTGTATGAAAGTTTTGTAAAAGATTTGTATGATGGATCTAGATAAAGAATGTATACATGTATGAAGATATGAATATATGCAAGTACAGTGAGTACTTCATCTATCTGATGAGTATGAGGGGTCTAGCTGAAGAAAGATTGTAGGCAAGTGATGTGTATGAAGGTTTAAGCTGAAGAATGTGTATAAAAGTTGTTGGTGAAGAATGTGTCTGAAGGTTCTAGGCAAGGGATATGTATGATCTAGATAAAAGATATACACATCTGAGTCTAGATGAAGGATGTGTATGAATGATCTAGGCAAAGGATATGGGGTCTGGATGAATGATATGTATGAATGGATTAGACAATTTCCAAAGAATGTGTATGAAAGTTCTAGGTTAAGGTTGCCGGTATTTATGAAAGTTCAAGGTGAAAGATATATATGAACATTCTAGGTGAAGGGTATGTATGAGGGGTCTAGATGAAGGATATATATGAGTGATCTAGATGAAGGATATGTATGAGTGACCTAGATGAAGGATATATGAGGGATCTAGATGAAAGATATGTATGAGTGATCTAGATGAAGGACATGTATGAGTGATCTAGATGAAGGATATTTATGAGGGATCTAGATGGAGGATATGTATGAGTGACCTAGATGAAGGATATATGAGGGATCTAGATGAAAGATATGTATGAGTGATCTAGATGAAGGACATGTATGAGTGATCTAGATGAAGGATATTTATGAGGGATCTAGATGGAGGATATGTATGAGTGACCTAGATGAAGGATATATGAGGGATCTAGATGAAAGATATGTATGAGTGATCTAGATGAAGGACATGTATGAGTGATCTAGATGAAGGATATTTATGAGGGATCTAGATGGAGGATATGTATGAGTGACCTAGATGAAGGATATATGAGGGATCTAGATGAAAGATATGTATGAGTGATCTAGATGAAGGACATGTATGAGTGATCTAGATGAAGGATATTTATGAGGGATCTAGATGGAGGATATGTATGAGTGACCTAGATGAAGGATATATGAGGGATCTAGATGAAAGATATGTATGAGTGATCTAGATGAAGGACATGTATGAGTGATCTAGATGAAGGATATTTATGAGGGATCTAGATGGAGGATATGTATGAGTGACCTAGATGAAGGATATATGAGGGATCTAGATGAAAGATATGTATGAGTGATCTAGATGAAGGACATGTATGAGTGATCTAGATGAAGGATATTTATGAGGGATCTAGATGGAGGATATGTATGAGTGACCCAGATGAAGGATTTATGAGTGATCTAGATGAAGGTTATGTATGAGTGATCTAGATGAATGATATGTATGAGTGATCTAGATGAATGATATGTATGAGTGATCTAGATGAAGGATATGTATGAGGAACCTAGATGAAGGATATATGAGGGATTTAGATGAAGGAAATGTAGGAGTGATCTAGATGTAGGACATGCATGAGTGATCTAGATGAAGGATATATGAGGGATCTAGATGAAGGATATGTATGAGTGATCTAGATGAAGGATATATGAGGGATCTAGATGAAGGATATATATGATTGACCTAGATGAAGGATATATGAGGGATCAAGATAAAGGATATGTATGAATGATCTAGATGAAGGATATGTGAGGGATCTAGATGAAGGATGTGTATGAATGGTCTAGAGGAAGGATATATATGAGGGATCTAGATGAAGGATATGTATGAGTGATCTAGATTAAGGATATGTATGAGTGATCTAGATTAAGGATATGTATGAGTGATCTAGATGAAGGATATATATGAGTGATCTAGATGAAGGATATGCATGAGTGATCTAGATGAAGGATATGTATGAGTGATCTAGATGAAGGATATGTATGAGTGATCTTGATGAAGGATGTGTATGAGTGATCTAGATGAAGGATATGTATGAGTGATCTAGATGAAGGATATAGGAGAGATCTAGATGAAGGATATGTATGAGTGATCTAGATGAAGGATATATGAGGGATCCAGATGAAGGATATGTATGAGTGATCTAGATGAAGGATATGTGTGAGTGATCTAGATGAAGGATATATGAGGGATCTAGATGAAGGATATGTATGAGTGATCTAGATGAAGGATATAGGAGAGATCTAGATGAAGGATATGTATGAGTGATCTAGATGAAGGATATAGGAGAGATCTAGATGAAGGATATGTATGAGTGATCTAGATGAAGGATATATGAGGGATCCAGATGAAGGATATGTATGAGTGATCTAGATGAAGGATATGTATGAGTGATCTAGATGAAGGATATAGGAGGGATCTAGATGAAGGATATGTATGAGTGATCTAGATGAAGGATATGTATGAATGACCTAGATGAAGGATATATATGAGTGATCTAGATGAAGGATATGTATGAGTGATCTAGATGAAGGAGATGTATGAGTGACCTAGATGAAGGAAATATATATGACTGATCTAGATGAAGGACATGTATGAGGGAGCTAGATGAAGAATATGTATGAGAGACCTAGATGAAGGATATATGAGAGATCTAGATGAAGGATATATATGAGTGATGGAGATGAAGGATATGTACGAGTGATCTAGATGAAGGATATATATGAGTGATCTAGATGAAAGATATGTATGAGGGATCAAGATGAAGGATATACGAGGGATCTAGATGAAGGATATGTATGAGTGACCTAGATGAAGGATATGAGTGATCTAGATGAAGGACATGTATGAGTGATCTAGATGAAGGATACATGAGGGATTTAGATGAAGGATGTGTATGAGTGATCTAGATGAAGGATATGTATGGGGATATAGATGAAGGATATGTATGAGTGATCTAGATTTAGGATATAGGAGGGATCTAGATGAAGGATATATATGGTCGATCTAGATGAAGGATATATGAGGGATCTAGATGAAGGGTATATATGGTCGATCTAGATGAAGGATATATGAGGAATCTAGATGAAGGATATGTATGAGGGCTCTAGATGAACGATATGTATGAGGCATCCAGATGAATGATGTGTAGGAAATACTTTAGAAGATATTTTTAGTCAGGTGAAAGAAGACTGTAAGGTATCTTAGGTTATTTGAGAGAAATTGGTTTGTTGTATAAGTTTTAATGTGTGTATGTTTTAATGTGTTGGATTACTAAGTTATTAACTTGAATACTTAGAATTTTGTTTGATCGTCACTATAGCTGGAATATTGCTGAACGTGACGTTAAACCTTAATTCTCTCTTTCCTGATGTGTAGGAAAGTTCTCAGTGAAGATTGTATATGAGGAATCTAGATGAAGGATATCGAGGGATCTAGATGAAGGATATGTATGAGAGGTTCAGATGAAGGATATGTATGAGGGGTCTAGATGGAGGAAATATATGTATGAGGAGTCCAGAATGAGGGGTCCAGCTGAAGGATGTTCTAGTGAAGGATAGGGTATGAGGGGTCTAAATGAAGGATATCTATGAAAGTTCTAGATAAAGAATATGAAAGTTCTATGTGAAGGATATGTATAGAATTTCTAGCTAAATCATGTTTGGAAGTAACAGTTCTAGGTGAAGGATATGTATGAAGTTCTAGATAAGGAATATATAATATGATGGACCTTCATGAAGGAAACATGTATGTATGAGAGATCCACATGAATTTAAAAGTTCTTTAGAAGAATTAAAAGGTTATTCCTGATATGTTTTGTCTACAATTGTAGCTTCTAGTTAGAATATCATGAGTGATGTTTATGTGCCAGGACAATATCCGGAAACTACCAGGACCCTCGGTGGCTCTACTGGTACATGTGTGAAAGTTTGCCAGTTACTTGCCGAGGATCAGGGGTTCTCTCCGGGTACGCCGACTTTCTCCACCAACCAAACTGGCTGTCACCATGAGTGAAATAACCTTGAGTGTGACATTAAACCAAATCCTCCCCTCCCCCTCCATAGACTACCTGTATTATTGAGGTGATAAGTGTACAACCTTGGCACACTGGTAACATCCTGGTCAGCAAACTCTTCACAAATCTTGTCAATATATACATATTCTGGGTGTCATCAATATAAAAGTTCTTACAAGCCAAAGTTTATTCATGTGACCAATGAACCATCATGTCCATTATGCCTCTCCACAAGTATAGATCCCTATGCTAGTGTTTGCAGGTATATATAGACAGTTTGGGATGAATACTTTAGGAGTTGTTTTCTGCTTTCTCATATATATTATCATATTTTTCTATGGTGTCCCATTTATACTGCTGACTATTAATTTGCTTTTTTGGCCAGTTTTACTTGGAAGAGTTTCTAAATGGATAAAGATATAGACTATCTAGGAACGGGGAAGTAGAAGTCCATACAAAAATGTTCATCTTGAAATTAATTGAATTGGGAGGTCTCTTTTTTTTTATCAACAAGTGTGACTCAAGAATCATCGTGAGAGGTTGTGAGAAAGTGCGTGCAGTAGAAGATTGAATTGAGGACCAATTCAGTAAAGTATATATATTTCCAACTCCTTTCCCTGTGGTGTAGAGATTTACAGGGAGCGAGTCTGTTAGCATACCTGTTTGTAAAATTGACCAAGTCTGTTTGTTCGCAGCATTATTAGACTAACATGACTATAAACACCATACATTCATGACAGTTTATGGGACAACATAATTTAGGTAGATTTGAAGATAAGGACTAAAATTGGATGATACATGGTGTAATTATGTCTCCTCACTGATTATATCATCCAGCAGTTGTATTAGTATTGTACTACATGCACATATACATGTACATCTCCATTATGTCTAAACTAATATGGGTAGGGTGTACACTGTACATGAGGAATAACTCGTTTATTACAGTCCTAAATCTACATATTACTCATGAGATATTTGTATTGACTTTCATGCACAGGGGATAAGTTTATGACACACATGTATGATCAGTAGGCCTACTGCTCCATACCCATGATAGTGAAATCACGACAGGTAAAGTGTAACTGTGGTACTTGTGTAAGTGTAAGTCGTATTCAAGATAAGGATGTAAATAATAAAATGTAATAAAGTTTCCTCCCAATAATTCACTCGTATATTGTCTCGGAGGATTCAAAAGCAGATTTTTACATTTTTACAGTGGAAGAGAAGCCTTCATGGTCTCTTTTGATGTGAAAGATGACTTTAGCGTCCTACACTGTTTGTGGGATGTCACAGCAATGCAGAGAACGGAATATATTTGTGACAATGAATTCATTCTGACATGGTTATTCACTCTATAATAATGTCAAAAATTCAGATTTGCTTGTAACACTGTGCACTACAATATCATTTTATAACATTGAAATTGCTTTTAAAATTGAAGTAAAAAAAAAAAAGGATATACATGTACATGTAGATCCAATGATTTAGAAGGTCATCTTGAATAATTATATGATATAAAATTGCAGAATACCACAGTTACACTTAAATAATTACTCACCATTGCAATGCACTAATATGATTTGAATGGAATGATTTATTGTTGGCTCACCATTTTACACATTTGCCCAAATCTGTCAGTATTGCAGGAAGAAATTTACAGAAATAAAATATACCCAAATCAGATTTATTTTACTGTGTAATACAGATGATACATGAATAGTTCAATAGAAAATGGTACTAGGCTGACTGGCAGTTAGCATGTGTACTGAAAATGTTTGTGGATCTATGTGACAGGTTACACAGCATGTTCACAGGACCAGTGCCCACCGTGGTGTGATGGAGTGCCCAAGTGCATCCATCCATCCATCCACATCTGTTCAAACTCTTAACCTATACAATATGCAATCTGGTACAAGTCTTGATTCAGTGTTAGAATATATGCCTGAAGCCCTCAACCATGGACACACATGCTGTTTTTGCCTAGTTTGTTTTTCTCAACATTATTACGGCCTAGAGCTATATGATCAAATTGTGGTACTGGTGAATTGTGGAACTAAAGCCATTGTTAAGATTAATGGACAGTGAACAATGTCTTACTCTGATACACTATTGGCAGTATAGGAAGGTAGGAAGTCAGTCATGTCTTTACTGTATGATATAGATTATGTAAAAAAGATACAGATATCATGGTTATTCTTAGGATTTTCATCAAATTTATGTACAAAATAGCTTTAAAACATAATAATATTTTTATACATATTTTATTTTTATCCTTTCACCTGAAAAAATACTTCAAACATAGGCAATGTATAGTCTCAGGTACAGGTAACAGATACAGTGAGAAGAGGTTAAATGATTGTTATTTCATTTGTTGTGTGGGTGTTTTTATATCATAGAACACCTTATATTATCAATATTGTACCTGACATTAGGCCTTTCACACTTGATTCCTTGTTTCCCGCCCACACATCATTTTACCAACCGCCCATTTTCTTCATTATTTTCATTTATTTTCATTATTATATTATTATTACCAGTAACATGGTTAAGCCAGTCTCATTTTACTCAACAACCTGAAGAACAAATGAAATCTGACGATGGACATGATGGAAATGGCAAGATTGGTGAAAATATCATGTTCCCATAGAAAATCCCATCTGGGGAGGTAATTCATTAGTTCAAACCTCAAACCTGGCGGCCGAATGATGCCGGCACAAGTTCATTACAAATAATGAGTAATGAATAATGAAAAATGAGACCCCGCCTGCATCACTTTTGGAAAACAGTCCGACAGAAAACAAGGAATCAAGTTTCATTAGCCTTACAAGAACAGGTTCTGGGAAAAGGCAGCGAAAAAGTTAAAGGTGAATAACTCGTGCGGAAATAATGATGAAGTAGTTGAAACAGGCATTTGTCTTCTACATGTATGTATCATGTCTGTTGTTTCAAGTGAGCCCCTTGCCTGTCAATCTGACAGCTTTCTGTGTCAGCTTATCATAATGTTTGCATGCCCTGAAAATTCTGTTTGCTAGGACTAAACTTGCTAGAACAATAACATTATATGGAGAACAGAATAAAAAAACATGGACAGAGAGTGGGAATGTTTAATGTAGGCTTGGCTTTTATTCTTACAACACATTTGTCTTCTTCACATTGATGATACATGTACTCAACAATGTATCTAAAATATTAATAAGATTCACAAAGAAACAAGAAACATTCACAAAGGAAATAAAGGCAATTGAAGAAGCTGAATATTACATGTGGCAAGTTGTCAGTTCGTCAATATGAGTTGAAGATCTTAGATAGTGTATAATATACATGTACAGCACCCTAAATGTACGAGTTGCATGTTCCTTGTTTTGTTCTGCATTCTACTACCGGTAACAGGTGTATGGAAATAAATTGTATATGAATTTATAATACTATGAAGGGAACACCCTGGGTTTTATATTCTAAACAGTTCTAGGTTATGATTGATCTTGTAGACCCTTGAATTAATCACAATGCCCTAGTACATGTATGACCAAAGAACTAAAGTTAGGTTAAGTACCCAGTAAATCCTCACCTGTTCTCCATGAAGTGCATTGAACCATATTTAATCCACCTGTTATAAGGCTCATTCAAACTAATAGTTCGTTTATCATCACTGCTTGCCCCCAATTTATCCTCTTCCCCAAGGAATCATTTTATTTATTATTTCCATTCTTCAGTGTCCAAGACACAAGTTGTGTTAGCAATGTGGGCCAACAAGCATGGAAAGTTCGATTTGATTGCACTTGACCAGAGATTAGAGGGCTACTTTATGCTGCTACGGTTTGAACAAAATTCAAATATTCAAAAATGAATACGAGAACAATGGTATATATATATTTTTACCCCTCGGCCAAAATTTGGCCGAAGGGTATTGTCGTCGTCATGTACGTCTGTCCGTCTGGCCGTCCGTCCGTCTGTCTTGCCGTCCGTCCGTCCGTCACACCTTTCTCGTTACCAAGATATCTTCAGAACGACTTACCCTAGGCACACCAAACTTGCAGTGCACATCCGTATGCGCGTGACGCAGAACCCTATTGAATCTGGACCTGATTGGTTGGAAACTTTGGCGGCCATCTTTAATTTATGCGAAACCATCACAGCTTTCTCGTTACCAAGATATCTTTAGAACGACTTACCCTAGGCACACCAAACTTGCACTGCACATCCATATGCTCATGACCCAGAACCCTATTGAATCTGGACCTGATTGGTTGGAAACTTTGGCGGCCATATTTAATTTATGCGAAATCATTAATCTTGTGTATCTTAGGTACCATTTCACTGTTCCGTGTGTGAACTTGGTATAGATCATCGATGCATCAAGAAACTTCAAAGGAATGACCAAACCAGTTTCCCTGATTCGGTGGAAACCTTGGCGGCCATCTTTAATTTATGCAAAATCTTTAATGATATATATCTTTGATACCATTCAAGTGTTCTATACGAAACTTGGTATACAGCATCGATGTATCAAGAGACCTGCAATGTATAACCACATCAGTTCCTCTGAGTGGCAGGAAGGATGGGCGGCCATCTTTAATTTATGCGAAATCATTAATGATCTCTATCTCTGATACCGTTCGAGTGCTCGATGTAAAATTTGGCATATATCATCGATGCATCAATAGACTTACGATAAATGGCAGTTCTGGTGTTTCTGATTGGGCGGAAACCTTGGTGGCCATCTTTAATTTATGCAAAATCTTTGATGATGTATATCTTTGATACCATTTCAGTGTTCTATATGAACTTGGTATACAGCATCGATGTATCAAGAGACCTGCAATGTATAACCACATCAGTTCCTCTGAGTGGCAGGAAGGATGGGCGGCCATCTTTAATTTATGCGAAATCATTAATGATCTCTATCTCTGATACCGTTCGAGTGCTCGATGTAAAATTTGGCATATATCATCGATGCATCAATAGACTTACGATAAATGGCAGTTCTGGTGTTTCTGATTGGGCGGAAACCTTGGTGGCCATCTTTAATTTATGCAAAATCTTTGATGATGTATATCTTTGATACCATTTCAGTGTTCTATATGAAACTTGGTATACAGCATCCATGTATCAAGACACTTGCAATGAATAACCACATCAGTTTCTCTGAGTGGTGGGAAGGATGGGCGGCCATCTTTAATTTATGCGAAATCATTAATCATCTCTATCTCTGATAATTTTCAAATGCTCTATGACAAAATTTGGTATACATCATTGATGCATCAACAGACTTATGTAATGAATACCGACTTCTCTGATTGGACATAAACCTTAGAGGCCATTTCTAATGGCAAATTTTTTCATAATCTGTATATTTGTCACTTGACTGCTTGGTGTTCCTGAAGTCTTGCTTCAAATTGAATACATTATGAATGGCTGGCGCCCAGAGCCGAGGGGTTTTCAGATGCGCAGCTTCGTATTTATTCTGAAAACAGACTTAACCAATCTCAATAAATTAATATCCTATCAATGCTTCCCAATCGTACATGTCGCTGTATAGGCTCTTACGTATTTCAAAATTGAATTTGCATGGTGTTCTGAGCGCCCATACCATGGATATTTAATAGCATTACATCAATGATATCATGGTCGCATCTGGACTCCTCCATTTGCAGTCAGGGAGGGGAGATATGTTCACTGTGTCCATTTACCCCAATGTTTACACCAAAGATCAGTCCATGTATCTACCCCATATTATGGTGCCACAATGTCGGGACCGCGGCAACATGAAAAAACTCCCCGCCAGCGAAGGCTAGTTCGGCTGAGCCAACCAAAAATTCTTTGTCATCAATGTTCCCTTCAAAGCACTGTGAAGCGTTCTCAGGATTGGTTAACACACGAGTTACTGTAAGCCTGTGGATGGAGGGTGTCTAGTTCCATGCTGCTTCAAAGATTTCTTCTTTGAAGTAGCAGGAACACAACTGGGCTGGGTGGTGCTTAGTTGGTTCGTCGTGATATAGCTGAAATATTGTTGAAAGCCACGTTAAATTATATTCACTCACTCACTCCTACAAGCGACAATATCCAAATGGGTAGCAGATAGGATTTAATTTTAATTAGATTGAGACTTAACAGCATGTTTGAATGCATATTGCTTATGGAATACCTTGTGCCCAACTATATAAAAGAGAAATAAAATATAAAGATAAAATTCACCCAACCATCTTCCTTTCCTGGTATAGTGGTGAGCAGGTGACGATAAAATAACCATTAAATTTGATGGGCCTAAATAGGGGATAATATTGCTGTTACCTCAGTGTATGCATTTGTGGTAGTGTTGAGACAACAATTGACAATTGAGAATGGTCTCCTATCAAGGTACACCATCAAAGTTGAAACAAGACCGACAGTTTTCATGAAATTTCAATTGAAAAATAGACGCTATTGTTTTCATTTTAATTTTTTAAAATTGAAATATTTTCTACAAAGTAGCAGCTTCGGTTATACAAATCATATAGTTGGAATCCCTACGATGTACGCTTTCATAAAATATATAGTTTATTATGGTTATCTTGTATATTTATTGATACAGACGACAAATTGTCAAGGGGTGCAAAAACTGCCTTCAAGGGGATAGCTACATGTATCCTTAAACAAGCCTATATTCCTCCATGGTTAAAGTTATTTATCTTGTTGTCTAGGAGCATTGGGATCAACCCCAGAAAAGGGGGTATTCAGATTCTTGTCCTTGAAAGCATTTGTGAGTGTCTGCCCATACCCTCTTCCCTCCCCCAACCTCATTCTGAGTACATCACTCTCTACAATGTATCTTTTAAAGATAATATGACCTTGACAAATTATTATTTATGGATATGCTTTTGCCTTCTGCAGCCATTGATTCACTCATGAAACCTATATAAGCCTCTTATAAACCCTCCATGATTCACTTGAGAGCTCTCTGACTCCATGCCCCCCCCCCCCTTTCTCCATGTATATCTCTGTATATCCACCTATCTCCTAGATATAAATGTACATGTATCGATCGGACCGGTCAGACTATTAATATAAGGACTGCCCATCCATCCAGTATTAGAGTGACATTTATTTCAGTAAACAATAAATTGGAATGGCTCTATTTCTTTCAATTCCTGATGTAACTATTTTGTTTCCAGATAATACAATGTACATGTAGGCCTACATGTATTATCAGTGTATGTAGCTTGTTTTGTATTGCAACTTGATGTGTTATTTCAGGCCCATGTTCATGATGTTGGAGCAGTGTTAAGTTTAAAGGTTAATACAGGCAGAACGTGCTTCAGTGGTATTATGGCCGTGAGGGGAAGTGAGTGCATACTGGTGCCAAACCGTTGGATTTCATATTGGCATCAAACCCCTTGTAAATGGCAAATGTAGAAAAAATATGAGAGTGAGGGAGATGAAGAAAGAGAAAGAAATGTCACTGGCAGACAGACAATGTTGATTGCAGAGATATTGAACAGGTAGCCAAAGTTAGTACCCAGTTATATGTACTTGATGCATACATGTACATGTAGCTGGAGCTACGTGTATTCAGGGGCCAATCTACTTTCTCTGTGGAAATCCTTACACAAAAATGAAAGATTGTGTGGGTCATGTAGACTGGTGATAGGCCTGATGAACAAATTTGCACTACCCACTTTTTGTATACAGATAAATACCTTCATAATCATTTTCCTATGAACATGTTTCTATCAACTGGTCATTGTATTGATGTTTCAAGTACCGTATGTACAGCATATACATGTAAACCCTCTGAAAATAAGGAAATGTCCTGCTATAATGTCAGAAATCAAAGCCTTTGTAGGTGTAGTTGTTTATGTGTGGTGATAGTTCTGTGGATTATTTTTTTCTTCTGAGTATACGATAAGTCTGGAAAACTTATACCACCAGAAAACAGAAGCCACAACTTTTGAAAATGTCATTGATTGCCTCCCATTATTTTTGAAATGTAATGACGTTATAGTGGTCCTCACTCATTCATCTGATGTAGCATGACATGTAAAGTGATACATTTACTGAAAAACTTGAGTGAAGGAGACCTCTATATTCATAACGTTCTACAAGCAAAGCGAGACAAGCAATGTAAGTTTTCAATACGGATTTGTAACAGATAAATTTGTTAATAATAATATTGTTATCATGGGCGTCGCCAGGATTTCTTAAAAGGGGGTCATTTCCTATGCTTACTTATTAGAGTGCCCAGGGTTCTGCTGGCCAACATAGGAAAGTAACACGGTCGTTAGGCACTGAGAGAGGGTCGTTCGCACCCAACGACCTCCTCCTAATGATGCCCTTGTTATTAGAAAAATTAAAAGCTTTACAGTTCACCTTTAAATACTCAGAAATTCAGAAATATTCCTACTTAGAATCCAATTTAATGGAAGTGTTAGTTAAATAATGAAATGGTAGATTATGGTCTCCTTTTCTTGTGGCTAAATATATTAATAATGTATGGTTTTGTTCAATAGTTTTGATCTACACATCTCAACATTCAAAATTTACCTCAGTTTTCATAATTTTGTCTAACTTATTCCATTGCTGTATAAAGTTGTCTGATCAAAGTAAATGAGACAAAACAGGGCCTTTCTAATTCAACTTTCAAAGGCAGGATTTTATTTAATGGTGTACCCTTGTGTAGCCTGCATTGTGTACAGTACAATGTACTGTTATATATATCCAAATTTCAGACTTTTACTTCTTGTTTAATACCATTCATGTTGTTCAACAGATATTGCAAACCTGCCAAAATACAATCAGTGAGGTGCTGATCAATGGCTATTCGTGTAGCTATTCAGCAGAGTGCCTGTTTTAGATTTAATCCTGTGTGCCTCTGGAGATTTCCTGGGTGTTCTCAATTTTGAATGACTAAAATTGAGCACAGGAAAAAAATTGTTTGCTAAAATATCTCAGCAAAATGTCGTGCCTACATGTATAAGTGGGGTTGGGGGCCTGTAACCTTAATTTTTCCCATGTATCCCAAATTACATGTACATGTAGTGGGTGATTAATATATTAATGATATTAAAGAATATACTATATATAATATTGGCAACTATGGTGCATTTACATGCAATTCAGAGGTCATTTTGAACATTTACTGTGTTCCTATCCCAGAAGTAGCACACTTGAGCCCAGATTGAAGACAATGGGAAATTAACACATTGGATGGTAATATAAAATGGCGAAATGATTTTAACGGTATGCTTCAAGCACTAAATGATGAATAAAGTTAGTTTATCACCTGGTGTTGCTGGGGTAACAAGCATACCTTTACCAAAGCAGCTGACAGCATTCTGGCTTTCCTGGTGTTTTAAACATTGCCATAGCCAGGATAGCTTGAAGGGGGGTTTACTTTTGCAGAAAAAGGGCACATCAGAAAAAGGGGCACACAGGGCAGTTCGCTTCTGCCTGAAAAGATCATTTGTATGAAAATTTAGTCATAATTTTTACCTGCACCCCCTGAAAATCCTTTGGTGGGTGACCTTCACCATGGAGCTAAAATAGATGGAGACACAGCTCCGTCAGATCAAAGTGTACCATGTGCGTGACCGCCTCAGTGGGATTCCAACGGATTAGCAAAGGGATTAAGACAGACTCGGTCTTGCTCGGCAATTATCGGTTTTACGCGCACGCGTCGTAGTAACATTATCGCGACCACGTAAAGAGATAGTGTATTGTGAATGTGAATTGATACTCAACCTCCCACTGTTGGTAATATCACCAAGGCTTGTGGCATTACACAACTGAACAGATCATTTATTCGGGCAGTATGTTAACTATGATCATGGGGGTGAATGCTCTGTTATAATTATTTGAATAAGGTAGATTTCGGGGGGAAATAAATATAGCAAAAATGCCATCTTGTTTGTAGAAATGGTGTCTGGATATATTTGATTTATTGGTAAATTTTAACGTCTTTTATTTTAAAAACCAATGTCCAAATCTGTCATATGTCAATAAAAATCCATTAAAAGATATTACACTTTTACGACCATATCGCGTATTTTGCGTTCCATCAAACTTGTTAGGGCCTATCCACAACATATCAGTATGATTCATTTCTTTATTATCTGAAACAAGTATGATAAGTATGAGGAAATTATTGAAGTATTAATTGTTTTGAATAAATAATAAATGAAGGAACCACATGACGCAGATTGCTCTAGTAAAATTCATGCAGAGGCAGGACACCTCAAGTATTTGACAGTTGTCACTCGGCTAATTATTCTCAGGCCAACGTTTACTATAAATACACTGGATCTCAAATCAAAAAAAATCTTTCAAGTATAACGTCAGCGATATTATTCAGAATGGCATGTATAATCGATATTCGGGAAAATATCACATGACAGAATAAAACCATATTCAAGGATGGTAAAGATGTGTTAATTATTTCCTTCCTGTTCATAACTAATTATAAAATTGTTCATTATATTGAACAGTTGAACGTATAAACATGTATTGAAATGACCACTGCATGTGTAAATAAAGTCAAGAAATAAAATCGCCACGAACCCAGCTAAACGTGGTATCCAACAGTGCATATCAATATATTGTTTTATTTATATTTATTTTTTTAATTTAGACAGTTTACAAGGGCGTCTCAGCTAGCTGTTCATAGTGAGACGTTGTTTGGGAATCGCTCAGGCATTTGTTGATTGGGGCCTGACGATTACTCGGAGATTATCCCACAGGGGGGATTGCTTATTAAGTGCCAATTAGCTGATAGCCTTAATATGGCACCTGAAGAGAAGAAAACGGCAAACTAGGGTTCACATAAACCATTTTTTTTTGCTTTCCTGTTCATTGCTCCTTAATATGGTAACTTGTGGCTTGGAAAAATCTATTCTCCCTTATAGGCAGATTCATTGTTTCAGAGGTTTGAAATGCGGAAATTGAAATTATTTTTCTTGAAAATGACCAATTTTCACATTTTGACAAAATCCCTAATGTATTTTAAATGGGAATTTTTCCATTTATTTACTTGTGGATTATACTCGAACGAACGACTGCTCCCTCATGCCGTTTTGACCACACGTTGCCATTGCGAATATGAACTTCCTTGCAAATTTTTGTAATGTTTGGAAATGCGGAAATTACCGAAATCGATTAAAATGTTCGAAAATGGTAAAAATGATAGTCAGTTTTCAACACCATGTAATTAGGGAAATTAGTATCGCACATAAATTATAAAACTATCACCATAATCCACATCACTTCACATTTCTTAATAGTTGCTTTGCGCATAATTTGTATCTGGTAATTCAAACTTATTATAAATGCGCAGGTTAGATGATTCACTTCCGCCCTGTTAATCAGTCGCCAACAGACCGGCGAATTTGTCAGGCGATCACGCACATTGAACATCAAAGAAAGCTGTGGCCGCTGTCAGCTATTCAGTATACAAAGGCCCAGCGGGCGGTACTGCTGGCCACGGCACCTCGCCCGAGATAGTCGTGCCTCCATCTATTTTAACTTCATGCCTTCACCGAGCCTTCATTAGCCCGATACAATTGTGTCGCATAACTAATACATGCAGTCCTCCATCACAGGACTTTTGTCTGACAGGAAGTTTAGTGAAGGTGGGAAAGATTTTCCCCTATTTACCTACATGTATATAACTATTTGATTCAACATTCTAGGAAAGTCATTATCAGTACTGGTACAGCAAGTTAAATTCCATGAAGATGAACTCCTGATGCGAAATAGATTAGATTCACAGGAAAAAATCAGCACGATCAACTATTCTGAAAACTGTTTCAATAGTGAAAAAAAAGCAACTAGACTTAAATGATTCGTGACAAATACTTCAGCAGCTGGTCTTTGTTTGACTTGTGCCGTGTGGCATAAATTTCTGAATATGTTTGTTGCAGATAAAGGGAGAATACTCTGCCTTTCTTGTCACATGAATGTGCAGCACAAATTTCCCTACTAGTATATCATGTATAATGTGTATGTATGATATATATGGGGATGTACATGTAAACAAGAACCACTTGAATATTACATGTAATAATTAGATATATTGTACATGTACAGTACAGACCTTGTGACAACACAACTATACCGCGGCAACACTGCGGTAACAGAGCCCGGCAAGGCTTCTAGGTTACCGCGGGACTGCCCAAGATTATATTGTCAGCTGTGAAAAAAGTGCCGACAGCATACCACCCAATGACCGGTCATCGAGTTTTTAACAATGGCTGGCGCTCCATGTGGTCACTGGCTGGTCTCGACAGCATTGACTGGTGATTTACGGGTTTACAAAGGCTAGCGCTCAACGTGGCCGTGCGTGAATACAGGCCAGCTTTGTGGATAAAAACGTCCAGAAGTAAATCAAGATACATTACGGTACTCATTTAAATAAAATAAATGGTAAGTGTTCACGATCACGTGCGCATGTTTATCATTTTCCTAATGTTTGGACGGCCCGGTAATGGAGTGCCGGTAATTACCGCTTTGCGAAATCTGTCGTCTCGAATGGAAATTTCTCAGAAAAGAGAGCGGCGTGAAAACGACATGCCATTGTGCGTAGGCTACATTCCGTATGTAGGTTGACAGTAGACTAGTGCGTGATCGTTGATCACCGCTGTGGTATTTTTCGGCCTTGTTAATAGCTGCCAATCATTCCAAAGTGCTCAACGTGGGGCAAACATTTATATTTTAATGCTAATATTCATTTTTGAGTGTTTCATGTCGAGTCCTGGTGTTCGGTGTCTTGTACATTTCAATTAATTAGCTGCCAATCATTCCGAGAGTCTTGCGGTTCTGTTTAACGCCAATCAAGAAATGTTCACAGTTATGAATGTTAATCTTTCAAATGCGCAATAAATCTGGTTTTGTTTTAATGCTAAACTATCGGTATTACAAGTAAATTATTTCATTAATTATATATGGCATTGTCGCGTACGTATATTGATCTATTTGATGAAGATTAGCTAAAATCCGCATTTCAACTGATTGCTGATTATGTGTCTGTTAATAAGTCTAATTTCTGTTGTTGAGTATCGCAATTGAGCATGATTACACGAAGGTGTCATACTAACCAGAGTCCTGTGGTGTTATCATAATCATCGGATTTTTGGCCATTGTGGTGCGCGAAAATTAATGGCAGGGATAACTTATATTCTTGAGCAATATTCTAGCACTAATCCTATAGAAAATTAATCTGTCGCCTCGTATAAATTCTACAATGGAAATTATGAAGAAACCTCGAAAGCCTCGAATATTTATAGCTGGGAATTTCTAGTAATATAATGATTGACTCGCGTAAGTGTTAATTGGCCCTGCCGTGCAAAGCCAAATGCTGGTTTGTTGGCGAAACAGACGAACATCCTGTTCAACAAAAAATAACCGAAGAGAAAAGAATTAGGAACGGTTAATCAACTAATTATAAGAGACAATCGAATGATAACAATTGAACAGTCTTTATTGTCGTTTTACTCAGGGCTTGACTTTCCCGTTGATTATTATTTCCGGGGTCGCGCTTGTGGAAACAAGCCATAAAAATATCATACCCACTTGGTCTTTTTCGCTGTTTGTGTAAAGAAATCAGGAGTGGCCTCGCGCTAAATTTGCATATGAATAGTGTCGGTAGCAAGTCTTGGGAATTGTCACTGGGCTCAAACGGAAAATCACAAGAAAAGTTTACTCATTTAGTAAGATAATATAACTGTATATGGGCGAAAGTGTTCCTCGTGATCGTCGAACGTCGATCGGGATTTCGAGAACCTCCCTAGTGTTAATTTGGATTAATTTGTACTTCCGTGCACGACCAAATGTTCGTCTTTTGTCGAAACAGACGAGCATACTGTTTAACAGGGAAATAACTGAAGAGAAAAAAATTAAGAATGGTTAATCAACTCATTATAAAAGACAATTGGATGATAAAGTCATGAAAAATCTTTATTGTGGTTGACTGTTCTGTTGATTTGTATTTCCGGGTCGTGCTTGTTGAAACACAAGCTGGGCCAGAGCCGTAATTAAAATGAAACACAGCACCCCTTTCCCGATCTCTCCGTATGATAGAATTTATTTTATGTGTGGTGTTCATCGTATACTGGTATTTATCTTTGAAACGTGGCAACTTTAACTCACATACATGTAATGTGTAACCGAAAGGCCGGTACTGCAATTGTAATTGCTTTAACGCGTGACTAAAAACTTGCACAGACGGACATTTTATAAATTCCGTTCTTTAACACGTCATATCAAGTTTTGCAGCTAGCAAAATTCTGATGTGATAGTTTGTTCAATAAATAAAGTAAATAAATCCGGCTAGCTGTTGTATTATTCAGAAGGCTCGCGGTATTCACAGCCGATAATATACATATGCATTCCCGCGGTAACATAGAGGCATTTCCGTGTTCTGTTCCCGTTATCGCGGTACTTCTGAGTGTATGCATAAAGACATGCTGGCTGAATAGCGGCTCGTCAACACGTGCCGTCGACGGGGCACCTTTTGTTGTCTCGGCCGACTATCGAGGCTTGAATGGATATTATGGAGCTACATTTCGTCTGTACTTACGGCGCATGCAGACATAACGGGGGGTGGTAATTAGTCTAGTGATTAGGCTTAAACTGTACCGCGATAACAGTGCGGCAATTGCCGCGGTATAGTTGTGTTGTCACGAGGTCTGTACTGTAGGACTGGATGGGTCGCTATGATAGCAGACTCTAAATTGATACATGTAGGCTATTATGGGCATCTGTGGAGAAAATCTGAGAAAATAGACAAATATTTCTGTTTGTTGGAAAAAAAACGTTGTTGCTTTATTATTATATTTGAAAGAATTTTTAATGTGTATAATGCTCAACTTGCCGTACGACATGTCGAATACATGTTTATCCATGATTATATAACTAATTATGGTTAACTCGATACATAAGTTACATGTAAATGGTACACAGATACTGATATTATGTTTGGATCATTCAGGGAACATCACTCTAGTTGACATATTATTATTATTGTCTTTCATGTTGATCCCGTATCAAATGTTGGGAAGCTATAGAATTTGCTCACCAAGTATTCTTCCATGCAGGAGTCTGTCTGAATCACTAAATAATGATTAGAGTAATAAAATATGTATGGTTCAAGATGGGGCAGTGTCCCCCCCCCCCCCCCACTTCCCACCCCTGCCCAGCCGTAGCTAGCAAACAAACAGTTTGGAGGACAAATGCAAAATAAAGTGCTAAGTCTGTATAGATTTTAAGATTGTAAGAGCTAGATTCTTTTTATCGAGCAGCTACTTTAGAAGATCTTTTTAGTCGGGTGAAAGAACACTGTATCTTAGATTATTTGAGAGAAATCGGTTTGTTGTATAAGTTTTAATGTGTGTAAGTTTTAATGTGTTGGATTACTAAGTTATTAACTTGAATACTTGAATTTTGTTTGATTGTCGCTATATAGCTGAAATATTGCTAAACATGACGTTAAAACTTAATTCTCTCTCTTTCCCTCTTCCTATAGTGCTAAGTGCCACATACCATTCGAGGAATGCCGCTGATAACATTCTCCTTCTCTTCTTCAGATAACATGAACAATCGCGAACGTAACGATCATGCTATCATCATCTCACAGCTGCCGAGTCGACAGTTACGCAATGCAGAAAATGGAGGAACCGATCTCACTCGCACGATGTCCCAAAGACACTGGCATCCAAGGGGCACGACCATTGCACTACCTCGACGGCGATCCAGATATCTCCGCCGGCGACATACCCTCATGTTGCCCAGTAAACAGCCACAGAGGCAGGCCAGTCTGCATGTTCGGATTGCAACAGACGAGGATGACGGGAGTGGAGATGGTTGCGACTCCACTGCGGAGATTGAAGAGTTGGAGGACATGGGTGATGGAGAACTATGGGAGAGGCGGAAGAGTGTTAAATGTATGACTACCAATCTGACCGTGAAACGGAAATACAGGTGGGTTCAGGTAATATCAAACTGAGAAATGATTAGTTCTGCATCACTACATGACATACTTACATGAGTAGAAACAGGAGTTTGGAATGATTTGCCTTAAAAATGTACAAGTACATGTAAGTAAATTCAATCACTCACAATTTTGGGGGCAATTTATTCAGATATTCTAATAAATTTGATCTAAATCATATTAAATAACAAAGAAATAATGGATTAGCTGCATGAGTTGGGGCCATTTTGTTAACTTAATAAATTTGATCACCCCCAGAGTTTATGGTTGTAAATTGTACTTCCTAAGATTGAATTATTGGAGGGATTACCATATTCTCCAATGGTAGATTTCCACGCCTAGTTCTCCTCTCAGCTTTGAGGTCTTACCTGTCATCGGTTGTTTTGAAAATCCAGACAGATTCTACCATTCCTTCCAGCCGGATCCACAAGAATCCAAATCTACACTGTATTATTTTCCTAACAGATTGTTAAAACTTGACAGTACATATTTCATTATGTATTTCATTTTCGTCCGTCGTCAGTCAGTCGTCCGTCCGTAAACAATTCTTGTTATCGCGATTTCTCAGGAACTACTGCATGGATCTTTCTGAAATTTGGTAGACAGGTTCCCATTGGGGTCTAGTTGTGCAAGATACCTTTTCTGGTCCGATTCGCAAATCCAATATGGCCTCCAGGCAGCCATCTTGGATTTCCTCATGAAAATTTGTTATCGCGATTTCTCAGGAACTACTGCATGGATCTTTCTCAAATTTGGTACACAGGTTCCCCTTGGGGTCTAGTTGTGCAAGATACATTTTCTGGTCCGAGTCGCAAATCCAATATGGCCGCCAGGCAGCCATCTTGGATTTCCCCATGTAACTTTGTTATCGCGATTTCTCAGGAACTACTGCATGGATCTTTCTGAAATTTGGTACACAGGTTCCCCTTGGGGTCTAGTTATGCAAGATACATTTTCTGGTCCGATTCGCAAATTCAATATGGCCGCCAGGCAGCCATCTTGGATTTCCCCATGAAACTTTATCGCGATTTCTCAGGAACTACTTCATGGATCTTTCTCAAATTTGGTACACAGGTTACAGTTGGGGTCTAGTTGTGCAAGATACCTTTTCTGGTCCGATTCGCAAATCCAATATGGCCACCAGGCAGCCATCTTGGATTTCTCCTTGAAACTTTATTGCGATTTCTCAGGAACTACTTCTTTCTCAAATTTGGTACACAGGTTCCCCTCGGGGTCTAGTTGTGCAACATACCTTTCCTGATCTGATTCGCAAATCCAATATGGCTACCAGCAGCCATCTTGGATTTCCCCATGAAACTTTGTTATCACGATTTCTCAGGAACTACTTCATGGATCTTTCTCAAATTTGGTACACAGGTTCCCGTTGGTGTCTAGTTGTGCAAGATACCTTTTCTGGTCCGATTCGCAAATCCAATATGGCCACCAGGCAGCCATCTTGGATTTCCCCATGATGCTTTGTTATCGCGATTTCCCAGGAACTACTGCATGGGTCTTTCTCAAATTTGATACACAGGTTCCCGTTGGGGTCTAGTTGTGCAAGATACCTTTTCTGGTCCGATTCGCAAATCCAATATGGCCACCAGGCAGCCATCTTGGATTTCCCCATGACGCTTTGTTATCGCGATTTTCCAGGAACTACTGCATGGGTCTTTCTCAAATTTGATACACAGGTTCCCGTTGGGGTCTAGTTGTGCAAGATACCTTTTCACAGGTTCCCCTTTTAGTCCAGTTGTGCAAGATACCTTTTTTGGTCCAATTCGAAAATCTAATATGTCCACCAGGTGGCCATCTTAAATTCCCCCTCGAATCATTGTTATCGTGAATTCTCAGGAACTACTTCATGGATCTTTCTCAAATTTGGGACACAGGTTCCCGTTGGTGTCTAGTTGTGCAAGATACCTTTTCTGGTCCGATTCGCAAATCCAATATGGCCACCAGGCAGCCATCTTGGATTTCCCCATGACGCTTTGTTATCGCGATTTCCCAGGAACTACTGCATGGGTCTTTCTCAAATTTGATACACAGGTTCCCGTTGGGGTCTAGTTGGGCAAGATACCTTTTCACAGGTTCCCCTTTTAGTCCAGTTGTGCAAGATAGCTTTTTTGGTCCAATTCGAAAATCTAATATGTCCACCAGGTGGCCATCTTAAATTCCCCCTCGAATCATTGTTATTGTGAATTCTCAGGAACTACTTCATTGATCTTTCTTAAATTTGGTACAAATTTTGTTCAAGACACATTTTTTGGTGCGTTTCGAAAATTCAAGTTACGCTATATATGGAGTATAGAGAATATCCATACCTTCACCTTCTATATCAAGGAGTTCAAATGATTCCAAATTAAAATGGATTTCTTCAAATTTTAAATCAGTTTACTTTAGTCCATGCCGTTGCAAGTGAACTGCCCCACCGATTCGTCTGCCAAAGGGTCGTCCACACAAAGGGACATGACTCTTGTGACGCAACGTCACAACTCGACAACTGTAGACTAAGGCCTGTTTCGATCCGAGGGAGATAATTAGGATTCAGACACTTTCAAAGTTTCAACAATACTGAACAGACTGCAGTATTAAGTTGTGTACCATCTTACTATTTTTAGCCCACCATCACCAGATGGTGGGCTGTTCAAATCACTTTTCGTCCGTGGTCTGTCGTCCGTCGTCCGTCGTCCGTCGGTCCGTCAGTCAGTCCGTCCGTCAGTCCGTCCGTCCGTAAACAATTCTTGTTATCGCGATTTCTCAGGAACTACTGCATGGATCTTTCTCAAATTTGGTACACAGGTTCCCCTTGGGGTCTAGTTGTGCAAGAAACCTTTTTTGGTCTCGATTCGAAAATCCAATATGGCCACCAGGTGGCCATCTTGGATTTCCCATGAAACCTTGTTATCGCGATTTCTCGGAACTACTGCATGGATCTTTTCTCAAATTTGGTACACAGGTTCCCCTTGGGGTCTAGTTGTGCAAGAAACCCTTTTGGTCCGATTCGAAATCCAATATGGCCACCAGGCGGCCATCTTGGATTTCCCCATGAAACCTTGTTATCGCGATTTCTCAGGAACTACTGCATGGATCTTTCTCAAATTTGGTACACAGGTTCCCTTGGGGTCTAGTTGTACAAGAAACCTTTTTTGGTCCGATTCGAAAATCCAATATGGCCACCAGGCAGCCATCTTGGATTTCCCGATTAAACCTTGTTATCGCGATTTCTCAGGAACTACTGCATGGATCTTTTTCAAATTTGGTACACAGGTTCCCCTTGGGGTCTAGTTGTGCAAGATACCTTTTCTGGTCCGATTCGCAAATCCAATATGGCCACCAGGCAGCCATCTTGGATTTCCCCATGACGCTTTGTTATCGCGATTTCCCAGGAACTACTGCATGGGTCTTTCTCAAATTTGATACACAGGTTCCCGTTGGGGTCTAGTTGTGCAAGATACCTTTTCTGGTCCGATTCGCAAATCCAATATGGCCACCAGGCAGCCATCTTGGATTTCCCCATGACGCTTTGTTATCGCGATTTTCCAGGAACTACTGCATGGGTCTTTCTCAAATTTGATACACAGGTTCCCGTTGGGGTCTAGTTGTGCAAGATACCTTTTCACAGGTTCCCCTTTTAGTCCAGTTGTGCAAGATACCTTTTTTGGTCCAATTCGGAAATCTAATATGTCCACCAGGTGGCCATCTTAAATTCCCCCTCGAATCATTGTTATCGTGAATTCTCAGGAACTACTTCATGGATCTTTCTCAAATTTGGGACACAGGTTCCCGTTGGTGTCTAGTTGTGCAAGATACCTTTTCTGGTCCGATTCGCAAATCCAATATGGCCACCAGGCAGCCATCTTGGATTTCCCCATGACGCTTTGTTATCGCGATTTCCCAGGAACTACTGCATGGGTCTTTCTCAAATTTGATACACAGGTTCCCGTTGGGGTCTAGTTGGGCAAGATACCTTTTCACAGGTTCCCCTTTTAGTCCAGTTGTGCAAGATAGCTTTTTTGGTCCAATTCGAAAATCTAATATGTCCACCAGGTGGCCATCTTAAATTCCCCCTCGAATCATTGTTATTGTGAATTCTCAGGAACTACTTCATTGATCTTTCTTAAATTTGGTACAAATTTTGTTCAAGACACATTTTTTGGTGCGTTTCGAAAATTCAAGTTACGCTATATATGGAGTATAGAGAATATCCATACCTTCACCTTCTATATCAAGGAGTTCAAATGATTCCAAATTAAAATGGATTTCTTCAAATTTTAAATCAGTTTACTTTAGTCCATGCCGTTGCAAGTGAACTGCCCCACCGATTCGTCTGCCAAAGGGTCGTCCACACAAAGGGACATGACTCTTGTGACGCAACGTCACAACTCGACAACTGTAGACTAAGGCCTGTTTCGATCCGAGGGAGATAATTAGGATTCAGACACTTTCAAAGTTTCAACAATACTGAACAGACTGCAGTATTAAGTTGTGTACCATCTTACTATTTTTAGCCCACCATCACCAGATGGTGGGCTGTTCAAATCACTTTTCGTCCGTGGTCTGTCGTCCGTCGTCCGTCGTCCGTCGGTCCGTCAGTCAGTCCGTCCGTCAGTCCGTCCGTCCGTAAACAATTCTTGTTATCGCGATTTCTCAGGAACTACTGCATGGATCTTTCTCAAATTTGGTACACAGGTTCCCCTTGGGGTCTAGTTGTGCAAGAAACCTTTTTTTGGTCCGATTCAAAAATCCAGTATGGCCAGCAGGCAGCCATCTTGGATATCCTCATGAAACCTTATCGTGATTTCTCAGGAACTACTGCATGGATCTTTCTCAAATTTGGTACACAGGTTCCCCTTGGGGTCTAGTTGTGCAAGATACCTTTTGTGGTCTGATTCAGAAATCCAATATGGCTACCAGGCGGCCATCTTGGATTTCCCGATGAAACATTGTTGTCGCGATTTCTCAGGAACTACTGCATGGATCTTTCTCAAATTTGGTACACAGGTTCCCCTTGGGGTCTAGTTGTACAAGAAACCTTTTTTGGTCCGATTCGAAAATCCAATATGGCCACCAGGCAGCCATCTTGGATTTCCCCATGGAACCTTGTTATCGCGATTTCTCAGGAACTACTGCATGGATCTTTCTCAAATTTGGTACACAGGTTCCCTTTCGGGTCTAGTTGTGCAAGCTACCTTTTCGGGTCCTATTCGATTATCCAATATGGCCACCAAGCAGCCATCT
>JAVTVY010030542.1:0-13047 GCA_036873755.1 Hanleya hanleyi | reverse complement strand
GTGGGGTGAGAATTCTGTCCAGTAGTTCTCAAGATATCTTGCAGACAAGGCCTGTATATACATGTCTTTGCAGTAGATGAACGGATGGACAGACACCGGACACGGATGAATGCATGCACACATACACCAAAACCTGATCAAATGCGGGGGCTATCCCATTGAAGCTTCCATCCAAGTTTGGTGAAATTCCGTCCAGTAGTTCTCCAGATATCTTGCAGACAAGCCCTGTATATACATGTGCAAGTAGATGGACGGACGGACGGACACCGGACACGGATGAATGCACGCACATACACCAAAACCTAATCAAATGAGAGGGCTATCCCAATGAAGCTTCCATACAAGTTTGGTGAAATTCCATCCAGTAGTTCTCCCGATATCTTGCAGACAAGCCCTGTATATACATGTACAAGTAGATGGGCGGACGGACGGACACCGGACACGGATGAATGCACGCACATACACCAAAACCTAATCAAATGAGGGGGCTATCCCAATGAAGCTTCCATCCAAGTTTGGTGAAATTCCATCCAGTAGTTCTCAAGATATCTTGCAGACAAGGCAAGGGGACGGACAGACATCCATCCAGAGAGACAGACAGACATCCATCCAGACAGACAGACAGACAGACAGACAGCACAAACACTAGATGTCTCCCCCCAACATAGTTGGGGGAGACATAATTACGTGCAATACTGTTTTATGTTGTTGTTGCAGTATACTTCCCATCACTATGCCAGCTTGAAAATATGGAAGTGTGAAAAAAATGTCCAAATTGGGATACTTTTCCTTGACCTGCTCAACGAGCTGTCATTACGGATATGGTAAGAATCAAGAACATTACTTTTGCTAGATGACAAATGATGCTAAGACGATAAGATCAGTCAATTTGAAAATTGCAGTAAAAAGGATGCTTTCGCTTGATGAAAAAAAATCAAGTTTTCCTTGCAAGAAATGTTTTCAAACTTAGCGCACAAAACGGCGGCTTTCAGACATGCCATGTGCTCCAATCATACAGTTGCGCGGAAACTTGCAACATTCATTTATTTGACAATATTTAATAAATGTGCGCGGGGAAACAAGTAATCAATTAAGTGACGGGTATAAAACGTTTTACACACCTCGATCTGTCAGAATGCCACACTCGCACAGTGTCAAAACTCTGCAGTCGACTGATGAAACGAAAAAGGAAACTGCCTCCTCCTCTCTCCTTTCCAACTCTCTCTCACCGGGACTGCACTATAATTTTGGCAGTGCGATTCAGGTGATCTTAAAAAATGACGTAATTTCGTCAATTCGGTGTATTTCATTGGATATCAGAGCCGAAGATGAAGTCGGCATATTCCGTGACTACGACTTGTGCCATATTGACCAGTTTACAGACAGACAAATCTTTCGAAGAAAATCTCACAAGATATCAGCAGAAGTGTTTACCAGGAAACGAAACCGACATATTCTTCAATATCTGCACCTAGAAACGGTTCGTCCTGGGATTAATCCAGCGAAATTATTCGAAACTAGGTCGAACTACTTCATATCGCGTTCAATTACGACACATAAGGGGAAGTGACGCGGAAGTTTCAGTCATTCTCTCATTTTGCGCAGGGGTGTTGTAATGAAAACCATACCGCTTGGATAGATGGCACCTCTGAAATTACCCATAAGTCAGTTCACCTAGCATTGCAAGAAACAGGGAATTTTCCCTGTTTAAAAAGCAGTTTGATGCTCTAGTAGACTGTACCGGTAATACATCTTGGTAGAAAGAAACGATAGAAGACTTCACGACTTACGTGTCATTAGGTTTGATCCTTGGCCGGCCAATACCTTCCCACTCACGCTAGTAATTTTAAATTTTCTCATAGGGAAGAAATTGAAATTAGTGCATAACTCCATCTGAATTATAAGCGTAATACAGTATACAGATGGGACCAACTTGGTGTGAAACAAAACAAATCACAATGTAATAATCAGACAATTGTGTTTCAAGAATATCACACTTTCACAATAAACAAGGGTGAGTGGGTGAATAGGTTTACTCACTCACGTAAACCAACACGTGATCTCATTGTTGTTCGACACACCCTTAATTACATAAAGAGATCAGTAAAGAAGCTCATTAAGATGCGACACAGGGTCGAAGTAAATAGGGTTGAGTTGTGATTACGTAACACAAATGCAACAATCATGCTTCATATTCATGTCAGCATGAAAGGCATATAAAACCTCTGTAAGGTCTCTCTTGAATACAGGATATCAAAATCAACGTAATAATACTTGATATAACAAGAGATTACATTTTGGTAGGACCAAGGAACTGAATGTATGAAGGTGAACCTACCAAAACTGCAAGTCCGAACAGAAGTAACAACAACAACATGAAATTTGACGGCTGCAAATAAAGTATCAGATCTCTCCGGCGGGAAGAAACGAAAAACCCCCGCCGATGAGGATACTATTTACAACCCTACTTGAGATATACACAAACTCAATGCATAAAATTCATGAATCAACGAAACAAAACCTGTTCGTTTATTGTAGAGATCACAATCGGCCTTCAAAGCTCAGCACTAAAAGGCAGACTTACAGAAATGCCGGGGATTAAGTACAAATCTGTCACAAATTGAGCAATAATAAACGAGGTCGCGAGAGCCCGTAAAAACCCACAACAAACACAGCGGGTCGAACTGATTGTTCGTGTGGAGACGTGATATTGAATACACATTGTCTCCATCACGCAGGACTGTGTTATCAGATAAGCCCGAGATTCAAATTGACTTTAGAAAATATCGTCGGGCAATAATTTCAAGATATAGGAACTTTGAAAAACTCCGACAAGAGCCAATCAATTTCGCGACGTACGTCCGAAGACAATAAACACATGGCAGATGGAAAAACAGACCATGTGAAGTCTAAAAATTTGCCCAGACAAAATTTTGAAACAAGACAGAAATGTGAAAGAAAACTATCCTCAAAATATTAATTTAATCACCATCGAACACATACGGCGAGGAAGCATTCTTTTGTCTGACATTTAATACGAGGAAGACCATTATTCGAAGCAGACGGCATATCCGGCACCAACGCTAAAAGCGCATCCAATATATCCGAAAAACCATCATTGACGTATGTTCCTAACTTTACACTGAAGAAAAGGAATCAACAGATGAACTCGACGAGACCGGAATGGGCGAACGAGTGATATAACTTCAGCGAGAGGTTGACAAATCGTGGACAACCGCATGATAAGAAACGGAGTCTGCGACTGACGAACGTGGTGACCTATATAAGAAGGCGAAACCGAAAGACGTGGCAAACGGCGTGGTGGTGTAGGAGAACGTCGAGTCGAAGTACGAGAACGGCATACCGGAGAACGGGAAGGCCGAAAAATAGAACTAGAATTCCCGGTCTAATTCTCACCGATTTCGTAAGCAGTATGCACTATTTTAATTAGCAATAATCGCCGACAGATTGGATATTTAATGATGGAAACTGGTTGAAATATCAAACATTTATAAACAATGTTTCTATCTGTTACCAAATCAAACCTGTCTCAATTCATGCCAACTCAATCCTCTAAAATTGAAGTCCCGTAACATGTCATCTCCGCTATTATAGAATCGCTGATTCATCGATAGACGAAACCGCAAGACAGCAATTTTGACACTCAATGGTAGGTCCGAACGACCCACCATAAAACGAGAAACGGATTTAGAACTGCGTTATGATTTAACCCGCAAAGGAGAAACCGACACGACGACGTTTATTCCGTTTAGAGGTAACGGAGTGTGAAAACCAAAAGACAATGGAGAGGTCGAGATAATATGCGAACCCACTGCATTCTTTTGTCCGACGAGAACAATGGATTGCTCAGGCACGGCAGGTTTAGAGAAGTCTTTGTCGAAGTAGACAAAGGAACCGGTTTGGCTGCATACATAGCCAAACCCGTACAAGTAGGTTGTCTAAAATCTGTGATTTAACTAGACGTAGAACCGTCCCGCTAGGCGTATATTTACAGAGGCGGGCGAGTTCTGATTACTAAGACCATGGGAAACATTTAATCCAATTCCAACGATATCTTCGTTAGCTTTCATGTCATTTACAAGCAATTTGCAACAGGCGTCTGTCGACTTCCGAAAGGGACGGGTCGCCAGACGCCTGCAAAAAGGTAAGCCCGTCTAGCCTGGGCATAATTTCCCCACGCTAACGGGTCCCATAATACACACTCGGCGCAAGTACTTCGCCGATAACACAACTCTTTACAAGAAAAACAAACCGTGTGGGCGTCCAAACTGGACCAACATTTCACACACGAATTACATGCATTAGATATCGGAATCTCAGACATAACTAATGAAAGAATTTCCGACAATAATGAAAGAATTTCCGACAAAAAATAACACAAGTCAAAACCGATAAGGATACTGCGGGTCGTTACAACAACAACCCAGGTTGTATAAACACTTCCTTGATGTGTACTGGTCGAGGTACAACAGAGAATAGAGAACGAGTATGGTTTGAGCAGAGCCTATATAGTAATGCTGCTGGAATAGATGGGAGAGCTCTCCTAGGGGCGGACAACTCTCCGCTAGGGGAGCTAACTTTTAGTTTTAACTTCCGTTTTCTACGTTGTATCATCTTCCTGACGGAGATTAATAGGCATGAATTGAAACAGGTTTAAGATTTGGGAATCAAATGGTGGATCTACCCCTGAAATACAGGAATCTGTGACATTATCTCCACCTGACTTGTTCCCCACTGACACTTTCCCCACCGACATTTTCCCCAAACAACATTATCCCCACACAGCATTTTCCCCACTCAACATTTTCCCCACTCAATTATGGTTAAAGGTCATAAATTTGACGAAAAAAATTGTAATCGGAAAATTGTCTGTCTATGCTCCAGAACACATGCCCTAGTTGGGGGTAATATAAAACTAGTATAGCATGCGATGTTCCGAACCGATCAATGGACTGTATGATAGGAATCGGCCATGCCCATAACTATTCAAGATGTATACAATACAAATGGCATTTGTAATTACTCAATGAAACTTCCGTCATTGAACTTAATTTTCTTTCATATATTTATTTTCAAAAAAAGGTTGAATTTAACCACTTAATCTCACTCAGCTTGCAGTATTCATAATTTTTGCTCATCCTCCTGTGACAAGGAGGTTATAATCCCTCTCACCTATAGATGATATCATTGTTATGATATTACGATCGATGATCCATTCCAGACATCAAAAAGGCAGTCCTAGTGTTATATTACCCCCAAATAGAGCAGGAGTCCTGGCACTCAGATAAGACAAATTTTCACTTATGATTCTTTTTTTTCGTAGAATATATCCGATACGCGACTGGACTCACATTTCACGATATTAGGGTGGGGAAAATGTGGCATGGGGACAATGTCGGGTTAGGATAATGTTGTTGGGAAAAATGTCGGTGGGGAAAGTGTCAGTGGGGATAATGTCGAGTGGGGATAATGACGGTACCCCAAAATACAGTCCACAACCTTGAATGTTTAATGTTTAATGCATGTGCAATTATTTTGCTTCTCTGATTTACTCCTAGTCGCTGATGATATTATTAGAGTCATAGCAAAACAGAGATTTGTAGAACTCAATAATAGAAGAATGTCTAACAGTGGATAACAATGCAACGTATGTAAATGATATAGAAATGACCCAAGTATATGACCAAAAATCTGTGTTATGACTCAGCCTTCTGACCAGTATACTACACCATGTTGTATACTACATAATGACGTCATTACTACATACACAAAAATAGGCATCCCTTACCTGTGTACCTGACATTTCTGTGTATGGTGTACATCCATTAGCCAGTTCACAGGCCAGTATACCCACACTGTATATATCTGACTTTGTGTCGTAGCCCGTCAAATTCTAGAAATATGAAAAAGAATATTCTTATTAAATGATCACCATGAATCTGTGGAAAAGCGGCGAGTTTGACCGTATCTCTAAGGTCACTCTAGAGTCAAGTAAGAGACATCGCATTTCACCCCATGAAGCTTCACACAGTCAAACGATTTTAGACTCCTCATGTCAGAAAAGGTTGAATAACATACAAATATTAAAATTTGTAATTGAAATTATATTTATTTTTCACTATAGGTTCAACAAATTATTCTCACTTCCCGTATCATTAATAGTAAGTTGTGAGAGCCAGTCGAACACACCAATGTCCCATCATAACAATGGTTCATTCCAACTAAAATAGACATCTCTATCACTATGATATCACCATGACGAGAACTCAAATGTACCCAATGGGCCCAAAACCCCTCAGCTGTTGGGATTCAGATACAAGTGTGTTCAAAATTAGGGGGAGTGAGTAAATAGAATTTAACGTCGCTTTCAACAATATTTCAGCTATATCACGACGAACTAACTAAGCACCACCCAGCCCAGTTGTGATCCTGCGCTTCAAAGATAAGAAGAAACCTCTGAAGCAGCATGGAACCAGACACCCTCCATCCACCCTCCCTCCATCCACCTCCCTCCATCCACCCTATACAACACTGAGGACAGTGCACAAGACACAGACAAGATGCTTACATGGTGCAATAAAGACAAGTGATATTACAATGCTAGACATCACATTATCAAGTTCCTGTTGCTTCTCAGCAAAATACATTGAAGCAACAGGAACCTGAACCCACTCAATCACCCGCTGAAAATTAGGGAAGTCCATTTATCGATAAACATATACTGATAAATTCTGCTTGAAAAATAGGCCAAAATACTTACCGTAACATCTCCAAAAGAGCTCTGGCCCATTGCCAGATTCATTTATGGCGTTCATACATGTATAGAGAATAACTAGCTAGAATTCTTCATTCATAGTGTTTTAATATAAATTGGACTTGTTTGATCTGAAAGGTACTGTGGGAAGAGTAAGCCAAGTAAGTCATCCTTGATAAGGTTATGTTTGGAAACCAATTGAATATGTGGTGGTGTATATTTGAAAAGGCGATCAATAATCTTAACAGCAATGACATTGAACCTACTTTTGTTGTATACCTGTGCATGTGATCTTGAAAAATGGTCTGGATTGATTATTTTCAATATGTTGCTGGTTAAAGATATAATATTGTGATCAAGATCACATCGATGGTGAACAAACTTACTTTGACCTAATAAAATAGGTCAAGGTCAAACAATGCAATAGAGTAATGATCAATAAGCAGATTAGAATATGTGGTGTAAATCAGAAAAGCTAGTTGTTAAGCATGAAGAGATATTGTGTTAACAACATTACCAATAAAACCAATTGTGTTCAATAAACTTTTGGTCAATGACTGAGGACATACATCTGTAGAGAAGAATTGGAAGGATAGCTACAACCATTCAATATATGTGATAATGGCATTGAATCTTCTTCTAAGGTCTATATTATTTGACCTTGAAAAAATTGGTCTTCGATGGGCTTCTGATGCACTGCTATCTGTCTATCTGATATAAACTTGGAAAGCTTGGCTATAATCCTCCAAGAGGTATTCTGTGAACAACATTAAATCAACTTCTACCATCATATAATTTGACACTGAAATAAGAGACCAAGGTCAGGAGTCCATGCATATGTGGCTTAAACAGACAAAGGTTAGCTATAATAATTAAAGTGATATGATGCTAATAGCATCAAATCTATTGAGTAATTTAACCTCTAAAATACAGATCAGGATGGATCATCTTCAATAGGTTCTGGTCCATCACCAGGTGCAACTGTTGTATTGATTTGCAGAGCCTGGCTATAATCCTTCAAGAGATATCATGATAACATCAGCTAAGGACAGAGAGACAAACAGATGATTGATACTGACGATGACATACCCCTGGCAGAGCAATTTTAACATGGTATCACATAAAAGGGAACAGCAGAAATGTCACCACTTTCTCACTTTTTTTAACTTTCAAAAAAGTTCATCAAATTTTTGTAGGTTGAAGATTGAGTGGATGAATGATGATGAAGATGTACCTTTTAGTGAAAACCTTCCATCTAACCTGTTCTAGTACACTTTAGTGAAAACCTTGCATCTAACCTGTTCTAGTATCTCTGGAGCAAACCACTGTAATGACTTGGAGCAATGTGTGGGAAAATCGTGAACATTCCTGTAGCGACGTCCTTCTCGTATCATACTATAGGCATCTCGGAGACCAGCTAAACACACCCTGCCATTGGCTGCAATTAGAATGCGACTGGCCCGCACACCTCTGAAAAACACCAACAAGTTCTTCTAAAACTCAGTATACAAAATTGACACTCACAAATGACTAATCACATAAAAATACTGGTCCATTTTTCGTTAAGGCCTTAGGATCATGAAACAAAAGAGAATAATAGAGTTTCTGGATACAGCAATAAATCTAGATGGTAGACTCTTCAGTAACACAAAGGCATGAACATTAGAACCTTACATGAAAGACCCACCAAAATACTGGAAAATTTTCTCTAATATTTAACAATGAAAATTGTTTACACTAACCAGTATTGAAACTAAAAGCAAGAACAGATCAATTATATGGTCTTCATAGCAGAGTCAGTGGTACAGTATTTACTTGTTTGTTATTGCACATGTACTAATTTACCAGGGCTGTGGTAGCATCTCTGACAGGTTTGAAATATCTGAACAGCAAGTCATATACAGTAAAAATAAAACACACAGCTTCACACACACACATCTACATACCATGGTATAGGATAACTGTGTATAATGGCACAAGGATGTAGATAATCCATTGCTATAACGTCTCATAGGATGTATGCTATGGCATGCTCTGATAGACCATACCTGTGTATAATGGCACGAGGATGTAGATAATCCATTGCTGTAACGTCTCATAGGATGTATGTTATGGCATGCTCGGATAGACCATACCTATGTATAATGGCACGAGGATGTAGATAATCCATTGCTTTTACGTCTCATAGGATGTATGCTATGGCATGCTCTGATAGACCATACCTGTGTATAATGGCACGAGGATGTAGATAATCCATTGCTATAACATCTCATAGGATGTATACTATAGCCTGCCCTGATAGACCATACCTATGTATAATGGCACGAGGATGTAGATAATCCATTGCTATAACGTCTCATAGGATGTATGCTAGGGCATGCTCTCATAGGCCATACCTGTGTATAATGGTACGAGGATGTAAATAATCCATTGCTATAACGTCTCATAGGATGTATACTACAGCCTGCCCTGATAGACCATACCTATGTATAATGGCACGAGGATGTAGATAATCCACTGCTATAACGTCTCATAGGATGTATGCTATGGCATGCTCTGATAGACCATACCTGTGTATAATGGCACGAGGATGTAGATAATCCATTGCTATAACGTCTCATAGGATGTATACTATAGCCTGCCCTGATAGACCATACCTATGTATAATGGCACGAGGATGTAGATAATCCACTGCTATAACGTCTCATAGGATGTATGCTAGGGCATGCTCTCAGACCATACCGGTGTATAATGACACGAGAATGTAGATAATCCATTGCTATAACGTCTCATAGGATGTATGCTATGGCATGCTCTGATAGACCATACCTGTGTATAATGGCACGAGGATGTAGATAATCCATTGCTATAACGTCTCATAGGATGTATGTTATGGCATGCTCTGATAGACCATACCTGTGTATAATGGCACGAGAATGCAGATAATCCATTGCTATAAGGTCTCACAGGATGTATGTTATGCTCTGATAGACCATACCTGTGTATAATGGCACGAGGATGTAGATAATCCATTGCTATAACGTCTCATAGGATGTATGCTATGGCATGCTCTGATAGACCATACCTGTGTATAATGCCACGAGAATGTAGATAATCCACTGCTATAACGTCTCATAGGATGTATGCTATGGCATGCTCTGATAGACCATACCTGTGTATAATGACACGAGAATGTAGATAATCCATTGCTATAATGTCTCATAGGATGTATGTTATGGCATGCTCTGATGACCATACCTGTGTATAATGGCCCGAGGATGTAGATAATCCATTGCTATAACGTCTCATAGGATGTATGCTATGGCATGCTCTGATAGACCATACCTGTGTATAATGGCACGAGGATTTAGCTAATCCATTGCTATAACGTCTCATAGGATGTATACTATAGCCTACCCTGATAGACCATACCTATGTATAATGGCATGAGAATGCAGATAATCCACTGCTATAACATCTCATAGGATGTATGCTATGGCATGCTCTGATAGACCATACCTGTGTATAATGGCACGAGGATTTAGCTAATCCATTGCTATAACATCTCATAGGATGTATACCATAGCCTGCCCTGATAGACCATACCTGTGTATAATGGCACGAGGATGTAGATAATCCATTGGTATAACGTCTCATAGGATGTATACTATAGCCTGCCCTGATAGACCATACCTATGTATAATGGCACGAGGATGTAGATAATCCAGTGCTATAACGTCTCATAGGATGTATGCTATGGCATGCTCTGATAGACCATACCTGTGTATAATGGCACGAGGATGTAGATAATCCATTGCTATAACGTCTCATAGGATGTATGCTATGGCATGCTCTGATAGACCATACCTGTGTATAATGGCACGAGGATGTAGATAATCCATTGCTATAACGTCTCATAGGATGTATGCTATGGCATGCTCTGATAGACCATACCTATGTATAATGGCACGAGGATGTAGATAATCCATTGCTATAACGTCTCATAGGATGTATGCTATGGCATGCTCTGATAGGCCATACCTGTGTATAATGGCACGAGGATGTAGGTAATCCATTGCTATAACATCTCATAGGATGCATACTATAGCCTGCCCTGATAGACCATACCTATGTATAATGGCACGAGGATGTAGATAATCCACTGCTATAAAGTCTCATAGGATGTATGCTATGGCATGCTCTGATAGACCATACCTGTGTATAATGGCACGAGGATGTAGATAATCCACTGCTATAACATCTCATAGGATGTATGCTATGGCATGCTCTGATAGACCATACCTGTGTATAATGACACGAGAATGTAGATAATCCATTGCTATAACGTCTCATAGGATGTATGTTATGGCATGCTCTGATGACCATACCTGTGTATAATGGCACGAGGATGTAGATAATCCATTGCTATAACGTCTCATAGGATGTATGCTATGGCATGCTCTGATAGACCATTCCTGTGTATAATGGCACGAGGATTTAGCTAATCCATTGCTATAACGTCTCATAGGATGTATACTATAGCCTGCCCTGATAGACCATACCTATGTATAATGGCACGAGAATGTAGATAATCCATTGCTATAACGTCTCATAGGATGTATGCTATGACATGCTCTGATAGACCATACCTGTGTATAATGGCACGAGGATGTAGATAATCCATTGCTATAACGTCTCATAGGATGTATGTTATGGCATGCTCGGATAGACCATACCTGTGTATAATGGCACGAGGATGTAGATAATCCATTGCTTTTACGTCTCATAGGATGTATGCTATGGCATGCTCTGATAGACCATACCTATGTATAATGGCACGAGGATGTAGATAATCCATTGCTATAACGTCTCATATGATGTATGCTATGGCATGCTCTGATAGGCCATACCTCTCTATAATGGTACAAGGATGTAGATAATCCATTGCTATAACGTCTCATAGGATGTATACTATAGCCTGCCCTGATAGATCATACCTATGTATAATGGCACGAGGATGTAGATAATCCACTGCTATAACGTATCATAGGATGTATGCTATGGCATGCTCTGATAGACCATACCTGTGTATAATGGCACGAGGCTGTAGATAATCCATTGCTATAACGTCTCATAGGATGTATACTATAGCCTGCCCTGATAGATCATACCTATGTATAATGGCACGAGGATGTAGATAATCCACTGCTATAACGTCTCATAGGATGTATGCTATGGCATGCTCTGATAGACCATACCTGTGTATAATGACACAAGAATGTAGATAATCCATAGCTATAACGTCTCATAGGATGTATGCTATGGCATGCTCTGATAGACCATACCTGTGAATAATGGCACGAGGATGTAGATAATCCATTGCTATAACGTCTCATAGGATGTATGTTATGGCATGCTCTGATAGACAATATCTGTGTATAATGGCACGAGGACGTAGATAATCCATTGCTATAACGTCTCATAGGATGTATGCTATGGCATGCTCTGATAGACCATATCTATGTATAATGGCACGAGGATGTAGATAATCCATTGCTATAACGTCTCATAGGATGTATGCTATGGCATGCTCTGATAGGCCATACATGTGTATAATGGCACGAGGATGTAGATAATCCATTGCTATAACATCTCATAGGATGTATACCATAGCCTGCCCTGATAGACCATACCTATGTATAATGGCACGAGGATGTAGATAATCCACTGCTATAACGTCTCATAGGATGTATGCTATGGCATGCTCTGATAGACCATACCTGTGTATAATGGCACGAGGATGTAGATAATCCACTGCTATAATGTCTCATAGGATGTATGTTATGGCATGCTCTGATAGACCATACCTGTGTATAATGGCACGAGGATGTAGATAATCCACTGCTATAACGTCTCACAGGATGTATGTTATGGCATGCTCTGATAGACCATACATGTGTATAAAGGCACGAGGATGTAGATAATCCATTGCTATAACGTCTCATAGGATGTATGCTATGGCATGCTCTGATAGACAATACCTGTGTATAATGGCACGAGGATGTAGATAATCCACTGCTATAACGTCTCATAGGATGTATGCTATGGCATGCTCTGATAGACCATACCTGTGTATAATGGCACGAGGATGTAGATAATCCATTGCTATAACGTCTCATAGGATGTATGTTATGGCATGCTCTGATAGACCATACCTGTGTATAATGGCACGAGAATGTAGATAATCCATTGCTATAACGTCTCATAGGATG
>JAVTVY010030541.1:0-11896 GCA_036873755.1 Hanleya hanleyi | reverse complement strand
TATACATATAGAATACAACATGTGACGGCCGGAAAGAACAATATCGAAACATAATTCAGCTAATTGCTGAGGTGGGGGGGGGGGGGGGGGGACTAGAGATATTTATGTGGTTATTATGCTAATATCGGTCGCTTAGGATTTGCTAGGGGTAGTTACTTTTTCTTTGTTGTTAGTTTTGTGTATAATTATATTCTTATTCAAATCGTATTGTCGTTTTGATAAACTCACCTAAACATATCTGAGCTTCAATGTTTAATTTTGTACCTTTTTCATCGTTTCCAAATAGCAATGCCTGGGTTGATGGCATCAGCTCGGTACCATAGATTCTATTAATAATTTCCAGAAGGACAACTTGATTTCTAAACACAACTCTATGCGTATTACATAGACTTTCCAAGTCAAATCTTTATCTTTCTGGTGAGGGGTAAATAAATTTTCCATTAGTAATGCAAGTGAATGAAAAAATAATCTTTTCATACCTATTACGTGTGTCAGGTAAAATTACAAATTATATCAATTTACAGTATAATGAAACTGATATATTACAGAAATTTTGTAGAGGTAAATATATTTTAGGAAACCAATATTTATTTGGATATAGCTGTTTATAAAGGTGATGATCTTGTCTGACCACTCATCTGTCATCACCCTAAAAAGGTGATGAGATTTCATCAACTTCTTAGGGTGATGACCAAGGATGGCCACTCGTCGTTCATCATGACTGGATCTTATCACCCTTTTATGGTGATGGCCTGGTTTCATCACCTTTTCAGGGTGATGGATTTTGTCGTCACCTTTTCTCATCACCCTAAAAGGGTGATGACCAGACCCCATCACCCCATCACCACAAAAAAGTGATGGCCCATCACCTGTTTTCTGACTGCGTGGGTTGGCGTATCCGTCTTTTTGATGCTACTGAACTGAAACTGGCCCAAAATCTTTACTGTTTTAAGAAAACAGAGTTCACAGTCTGCCTGCATGATCCCCACATCTATCTCACACTATATGTGCAAATAAAATATCGCCCCACTTCAACCCCACTATCGTCTTAGGCTATGCATGAAAACATGCTTGCCCAACAAAATCCCCACGTTTAACTTAAGCTATGAAAACGGCGAGCATTTTGCCCTACATCATCCCCACACCGGACTTAAACTTTCAGCACAGCCCGGCACATTCCCTACATTGGACTTTGTCTACGAGCGCTGGAAAAATCCACCCCACCTAATCCCTACAAACAACTCAGTCGATTAACTCCGAAGTTCATTTTCCCTACACGAACCCCACGTTACACTTTGAATATTTAGCAGATACAGTTATGCCCTACATCATCCCCACGCGGACTTTGAATTCTCGCCCATTCACCCGGCATAATCCCCACATCAGCCCTACATAATCCCCATATTTATGCTAAATTTGCATAACCGTGGGCAGCTGCCCCACACAAACCCTACGTTATCCCCACGAGGAAAGTTCCAAACCACGCTTCGCCCCACACGAACCCCACGCGCCCACCAATACCCCACAGTTTCCCTACGCAATCCCCACGTTTATGTTTGTAAGGGTACACAAAAATGCTACAATATTGTACATGTTGTTTGCGTTGAATTTTTGCACAATATGGATTTCAAGGACTACGTGACAGGTTTATCATCTACGCCACATGTTATCAAAACTTTGCTAATGGTTTTTTAATCTGAAACAGGCAGGGAAATATGAATTTGCAGAAAAAAGCAAACCTGCATTTTACATAATAAATACATGAATTTGGTACATGTGCTGCGCGTTGATAAATCGCACAGTTTTGATTTGGCAGACCACGTAAAAGTCTTATGGGCTACGGGACATGCTGGTGGAAGTTTCAATGCATTTCCAGTCTCAATCAAGCATGGAAATATAAATTTGACCCAAAAGTAAACATGAATTTTGAATAAAAACAAAGAAAAATGGCACATGTTGTTTGCGTTGAATTTTCATACAATTTGGGTTTCACAGACTATGAGACAGGTTTGCCATCTACGTTATATATCAGTGGAAGATTACGGATACTTTTCCGCGCCCAAACATGCAGCAAAATAAAAAATAAACGAAAAATAAAACATGCATTTTACAGTTTTACACAACATTACAAGTATATGGACCACGCCCCCTTTGTTCGGTTATTGATTTAACGACTAATTGGCTATAGTTCGATGGAACGAGACTGGCCTGCGTTAGAACATGATATGTCATAGAACATGTTCGCATAGATCTGGAGTAATGAAACACTCTTGGAAACAAGAAATGACTCAAAATACAAACCCGGAAATGGAAACAACAACATGTCTTGGTTTGCGCGACCTTGGTGACCTTCCCCACCGTAAATTTTATTTCGGGAAATAGAGCCTAATAACGTGTTTGCTGGTGGAAAGGGAATATTTCCTGCCTCCTAGATTTTCACAAGCTTTCGTTTGATGGGGAAAAGAGGGAGAGAACGGGTGTAGTTTAGCCAAAGGGGGGGGGGGGGAGAAAATTGATGGGAAATCTGACCTGATTTGGCAACGTCGTTTGAGGTTCAGCGATTTGGGTCCAGCCTCGCTGTGAGTTTCAATTCGAGATTGAGGTGGAACCCGACTACAGAAGCAAGGCCCACTGCAATGCATTGCAATGGGAACCCCATTATTTCAATTGTGTCCAAAGAAAAAGTGCAAGATTTCGTCGGGAACCATGACGATCCCTATTGGAAATACTATGAGTCGTGGGTTCCCCATATGACAATTATTTGGCGGGAGATTTCACGTTGCGTTCCTAGACCTCCGTCTGATCGACGGAGGTAAAAAGGAAAACCAAAGGAAGCGGGAAAGAGATAGCGATGTAGAAATATTGGAGTAAACAACAGTTCAGCGGCACCAGAATACCAAACATGTAACATAGGAAAGGGAAAATATAGAACTGGAATCCATACGAGCATTTAAAATGGGAGGTGAATAATTGAATAATATGAAAAGGGAGAGAACCTTTTTTTCTAAACTTTAAACCCTTTATTAACAAGAGACTTTTCATAGATTATCACAAACAGCGAAAGGAAGGAAGATTTTTATGCTAGACAGTACTGTAAATGAAATAATTTAGACAGTGACAGAAATCTTTTCGTGAAACAGGAGTTCTGAGTGACGAAGACAAGTCCTGTCAAATCCCTTGTCTCAAATCCAGTGCAAGAGTAACGCGGGTGTATCCACAGCTTTTTAAATATACAAATGATACATGTACATGTATTACTAAATATTAGATTCCCTTTAGTTTAGAAGCTATCGGTAGCGCTTCATTGAATCGATTACTACATATATATTATTAGAAAACAGGTATGGCCCATTCCTATTTAAAGAATCTGTGAACAGTTCCATGTTTTATTGAAACTTACATTATTTGACCATGAAAAACATTTCTATCAATTAAAGAAAAATGTCAAAAATATTGAAATATTTAAAATTCGACTATTAAGAGTATCATTCGGAGAAGTTATGCATATTTTCCGTCAACAATCGGCAATGTCCGGCTGTGACGTCATACTCGACACCAGTCAGCTTGACGAAGTGCAGTCAGCCTGATGTTATGTATTGTCTGCATTACAATGGCCTTCGGCTGTACAAATACTGGGACGAAGGGGTCTGGAATAAGCTTCTTTGCCTTCCCCACCGACCCGGAAACAATGGATTCATATTATAAAACGAAAAGAGTTCATTCCTACAAAAAACAGTGCCGTGTGTAGAGAACATTTTACCGTGGATAGGGCGTAACCACAATATAGCAGGTTTTTGTATCCACATTTTAAAATCACCGAAAACAATGAATTCCCAAATTGTGGATACACATGCTATTTAGGTGATGTATCCACATTTTTACATCCGCCTTACTTGATCAATTATCGGCATGAGAACTGAATAAAATTGCGGCAAAACTCTGGTAGAAATTTTGGCGAAAGTTTTTTGAACATGTCAGATTTAGTTATTTTTTCACGTGTCTGACGTGTCTTCTACGTCGATTTTTATCAACAAAACGAAATAGGAACGGCTGAAAGTTTTGTACAAAACTCTTATAACATATATATTTTGTTTTTTAGTAAATGTTCGTGAGTTAATCCTGTATGGCCGATTCTACATCGCCATCTCAACCATGATCAGACGATGTAGAATCGGCCATACACGATTAACCCACGAATATTTACTAAAAAAAGAGGCAGTCCCAAGGTGTGTTCGATCCATGCCATGAAGATCTCACGGTGAAATATATTCTGATCGAATGCATAGATTTTAAGATTGTAAGAGATGCTTTTTATCGAGCGACTACTTTGGAAGATATTTTTAGTCGGGTGAGAGAGGATTGCATCTTGGGTTATTTGAGAGAAATCGGTTTGTTACATAAGTTTTAATGTGTGTATGTTTTAATGCGTTGGATTACTAAGTTAGTGACTTGAGTACTTAGAATTCTGTTTGATCGTCGCTATATAGCTGAAATATTGCTGAACGCGACATTAAACCTTAATTCTCTCTCTCTCTCTCTCTGATTATGGTCACAAAGAATCAAAACCTGGCGTGTTTTCCTTTTGCTGGTATGGATGGGAAAGAGATACGATATCTCGATCCCGTCGCACGATAAAATTTCATCCCAAATCTGAAATTTCCCGAGTACAAGTAATCGTAAATTTGATTGGCTGAAGGTACATATTGGCTCCGCCCAACCGTTATTCAACCAATCAGCACACATTTTACGCGACATACGAATTCAATGAAACTATATTCAAGATCGGCCCATCAGCTCGTTTTCTAGATTTATAATTTTTCTTTCCCATCCATATGAATTAAAAAAATAATTCGGCATTTCTGTGGAACCGTGATTATTTAGCATTTAAAATAACACTGTGAGTATGACAGTATTTTGTTTTATAGCCAAGAGTTGTTAGAAAAAGGATCATTGAGTAGGAGAATACCGAATTTTCTTTACTTGGCGATTGCGATGTCTGAAGACTTTCTTGTCTGGATATACTTTAGTCGATTCATTTTCTCACAGATTGAATACGTATGGACATTTTCTTTTTCTCAGCCTGCAGCACGGTCTCGACACGGTGCTTATGAAAAACGTAGACGCAGAGAGGCAAACATTATTTTAGCATCAACCTGAATATAACAAACATACCAACCTGAACCAGTATCCTTGTATAACAGCAACAATTAAATTAATTGTTGTTTATCTGTTAATGATAACTCCACTCTTAAGGCCGATGGGTATTTATCACTGGTGCCGTTTTTGTTGTCAGTACCGAAGTGTCAGTCTGGGCAAATTTGGGGAATCTAAGGCACATGCAGACTAATTACTGATTACATTATTCGTCAGTTATGTTGTAGTGCTGTCAGAATTCGCGCATCGTCGTGTATGACGTCAAAGGATCACGTGACACCGCAGCTCATTAAATTTCGGTTCTACGATCCAGATACGTGTACCAAGCAAATAAATACCATTTTTCTTAATATTTACCGACTCAAAGCATTTCTTCCGGGTTTACTTATTGATATTATGAATGACTGAAATATTTTAGCAACAAACATGGAACTGTTTAAGGGCTATATTAAAAGTTAGTACTTGTTTTGTTTGTACGATGTATATATGTATTTGATAATGGAAAGAACGCATATTTATTTTTAAAAAACTAAAACTCATGGACTTCGAATGGCCACCCAAAATTATAGACTGGTACAGATATTATAGTACATGTAGGATTGCATTATCTATTTAACAGACAATATATGAGAAGAAGGTTCGCATCTATATTCCCATATAATAACCAATGAAATCCATATGAGAACACCCTGTGGGAAAGTTCATCCCATATACGTATACGAGATCAGCGCGTGACGCGCACTAGCCAATCAGAAGTAATGCCGGACTACTTTCGTATTTTCATGAATGAAATTTGTAGGTCAAATATACTACGCCTATTTTTAGTAACATTTACTATCGTCTGCTTTACACAATTATGACAATACCGATAATTGATGGATTAATATGTCGATGGACAGAGACATCAACTTGAATTTCTTGAAACCTGGCGATAGTGTGTGGGTAAAGAAATCCAGCCAGAAGGCAGTTGGAACATTCGTAAAACGGCACAAACCACTGGGAACATTTACTTTGTTCCGTGTCACGATGGATTCAGGCGAAATGATTGACGTGCCATGGTACGACTTGGACCCACTGAACATCGACGACATTGAACTTGATCAACCTAGCGCTGGGCCTACCGATGACCAAACCGAAACAACGAGGTTTGTTGATGTTGACTTGAATGATTTTATTGGAGCTCAGGAAAACAAAGAGACGGCTCGAAAAACGAAGTCACACTTAAATGTACTGTCTGAATACTTATGTGGATTGGGTGAAACCAGAGATATCAAGGATATTGAGCCTATCGCTCTGGGCAAATTATTGGCACAGTTTGTCGTCTCCGTAAGGAAACAGAATGGAGAAGACTATGAACCGAACAGTCTTCGTGGATTCATTTCCAGTTTCGACAGATACTTAAAACAAAATGAATATGGATATTCCATCATTACCAGCATTGAGGTTGCAAAAACGAGAGAGGCTCTAAAAGCCAAACAAATCCAACTTAAGAAGGATGGAAAGGGCAACAAACCGTGTAAGTCAGAGCCGATCACCGACGATGAAATCTCCAAGTTGTACGAAACCGGCCAGCTCGGACGAAGTACCCCAGACAGCGTTTTAAATACTCTGTGGCTCAACAACACCACCCATTTTGGCCTCCGTGCCGTGAAGGAACATCGTCAATTGCAGTGGGGAGATGTTACACTCAAGACAGATTCTGTAGGTCGAGAATTTCTCGAGTATTCGTGTGAACGGCAGACCAAGACCCGTACTGGCGCAAACCCGCCAGACACTCGCACTGTAAATCCTCGAATTTATTCCACTCAGTCTGACCGCTGTCCCGTGAGCCTGTACAAGTTTTACGCAGAGAAACGTCCAGAATATACCAAGAGTGCAGATTCTCCGTTTTACATTGCACCAAAATGTAAAAATCCACGTGGAAATGAAGTATGGTACAAAAATCAGTGCGTTGGCGAAAATAAAATTGCCGCCATTATGAGATCCATGAAAACGGCAGCCGGCCTCTCGGAACAGAAGAAAATCACCAACACGAGTGCGCGAAAATATGTTGCACAGAAACTTGTCAACAGTAAAGTTCCTCCCACAGAAGTCATGCAGATAACAGGCCACAAAAACGTCCAGTCTATCCTGAATTATTCTTCTCTTTCGGAGCAGCGACAAATGGAAATTTCTGGCATTATCGATACACCAACACCAACGGATGCCATCTGCCTATCGTCCTCGCAGCGTGTCTCTACATGCAGTTCAACCTCGGCCGCTGCCACGTCACTCAGTTTCGCAGGTGAAGAATCTCATGACCTCCAAACATATTCGTCCATGGGTCCCTTGTTTAGTGGTTGTGCTATTTCAGGTGGAACAATAAATATCAATTTCTCCCTACCTCACTTTCCGACTGGCGAAAAACGTCCTAGACTGTCGAGTGATTAAACTCTGGAAACCCGCGCTTTCTGCTTACATTGTGGACTTGACTCTTTCGTCAAACTGTAATGCTTTTACTCCTTAGCCAAGGCGAACTGAATTTATTCAACTGCTAAATTCGATCAATTTACTGTTTATAATGATTTCTAAACTGGGAACTCTCTCTTGCTGCGTAATAATCTTGCTGCGTAATAAACCTTGTGCCTGTTCACCCTACGTAATGTATATAACTGCGCAGTAAAATTGTAAACAAACCGTCAGCTGAAAATCTTTGTTGTGCTTTGTTGGCAATATTTTCGGCTAAAAAAAATTATATGGGAAAAAGAATCCCAAATAACTTGATGCTGAGATGAAATTTCCCACTCAGCATCAAGTTATATGGGATCCTCTTACTCCCCAGACTCGTTGTCACAGGTAATGCCTCCCAGATACATTTAACAGTCGCCAATGAGAACTAAGAAAAATAGATCAGTTACCAATTGCTGGTGATCCACAGATATGCTGAATGATTTGCGTGTTAAAGGCGGACAGATGCTCGTTTTTTTATAAAGACTTTGGTTTCTACCTGCCGGGAAAACGAAAAGATACCCTTGCAAAATATATTTATTACTAGCTATTGGGAATGGATAGGACAAGCATCGCCGCCCCGGGAAAGTCTTCCAGACAACACTCACTAACAAGAACTAAGATCGGTACCTAGATTGGAATAAATGAACTTGAACTGAACAGATATGTGCGGTTAAAGGAACAGAAAACCCTAAGGCGATGCATACGAATATCGAAAGAACTATATCCTTGGTATTCGAAAAACAAAACAAATCAGCTTTTCTAGTGATTCCGAATGAATGAGAACATTTTGAACATCAGAGTTATTGCCCAGATCAAGAATCCGTGGAGGTCGCCATTTGAACAAGCCTGAGAGCCGTTAGCCAATGAAAATCCTTTAAATATCACCTGACATTATTCCTGTGACGTAGTTGTGCCCCAGGCAGAGTAGCTAATAACATGGAGACCAATTGTAAATTATTGTGTCGATGGCTTTTGACAGATCGGTGGACCTTTCTTTACGCTCCGAGATGATTATGAGGATCGTGATATATGAATGTCGAATTGATATACAGGTTGACATGTGGCATTTTGTATATGATTTCATAAGCCCTCTTTCTGAGGCAATATCAGGTCACACCACCCGATATTTGTTGTTGTTTAATGCTTTACCTTATGGGATAGAGCCCGGATGACAACGGGATATTTGTCGCAGCGCCATCTACATAAAAACAGTATGGCCCATCAAATGTCACAGTCATTCCAACATGTCGCAGATCATAAAGTATTGAAGTGTGAACGATAAATCGGTATTTACTCAGCTGTAGAATTTTGCTAATTTTTTCTACCCGTGTTTTGGGAATCTGATGGCATAATTATGTCATGTCGAGCACGAGTTTACGCAGAGTTTACTATTCCTTTAAACACGGACAACGACCGTATTTATGAATATGTGGCTTTCTATACCCCACAAAATGGAAAAAGTATCTGTAAAGTAGATATTCTGGACAAAAATATTTATTCTCAGCTACCGAGAATACAGACTTTATTATTTAAGAGGATTTCTCGGTATTCGGTCATGTTATCTTTATGGGAGCTTTACCCCATTTCGAACTCATCACATCCATGGAAACAGTCAGTGACCATTGCCTGTGAGGTAACCCTTGACTGGAAGACAAGCAAAGTAGCTGATCTTATAATTATCTTCTTAAGAAAAGAATATATCAGATACATCTATGATTTTTTATAAGGCGTCTGGCAAGATAGCCACTTTCTGCTTTACTTGTGCTCTGTGATATAATGGAAGATAATTTAATCTTTATTTCTTGAATAAAAGGTGCACGATGGTGTGAAGCCTACCAATTCGGAACAACGAGTGTATATCATCAAAACTGACATCGTTTCATCGCCTGAAATATGGAGTTCACTTCACGTTGGCGTGGTTGATATCACATTCAAGGGGAACTACTCTGCTTCCTGCTAAATTTGTTTCTGTCTGGCAGTAACAAAATCGAGGTAATTTTATTGGACAAAAATGGTAATAATGCTGCCTTCGGGCGGAAATAACGCATTAACACGTGGCGTTTTCCGTCAACATCGTTTCCAGCCGTTTGATTGGACTAAAGTTGTGTCGTCACGTTCATTACATATTTCTGCGCATGCGTGGTGAGACTAGAATTATGAGATTTTTTTTTTCAGCGACAAGAATCCAATAACTTAGGTGTACAAAATAGATGATTTTACGCGATACGTTGACTAAATTTTGACATCGATCCGATGACATTATGAGAGGAGTATCCAAGAATATATATGAAGGGATCCGAATTATTCTGAACAATTTAATAGTTGAAGAGATCGGGAAAGAAACAATCTGGACGGCAAATTTTCAAAATATCAAGCCATTCACGTAAGTTATAAAAATGTCATTTTCGCACAGGTTCATATATAATTTCCTCTCAGATAAAAATAATTTGAGCACGAAATTAATAAAATATACACAACGAACTTTAATTTTGGTGTAGCATCCATCAAATTGGTTTATTATTTTTGTTTGTTGATAACTTCTAATGATACAGTTCATTTTCTGACATGCCGATTAGAGCAGCCGGACACAGTGGCAGTGTTGTGGGTCAATCCACTGCAGATGGAACTGTCAGGGGTAGCAAGTACTGTTGTGCCCTTACCTCCTTCTGGTTGAGTACTCAAGGCGCTGACGCCTCGGATTGTGTTGGACTTTTCCAACGTCACTCCTTGCGGTCCTGTGCAAGAGCCCATTTTACAGTATGTACAAAGACGTTTCCGCGCAGTTGTTGTTGTTTGGGCTTGAAATCCCAAGCTAGATCAAAACCTCCTCTACGTTTTATCCATGGGGATCAACTCTGAATTCAGGTTTGTTCTCTCGGAAATTCTTGGAAACCAAGCACGACTGGACCATACGCCAAACCCATTCAAGAAGGCCCCTCCCCTTCGGGAGTGGCCTTAATAAACAATTGAGATATTAAAAAATGCAAGTCCTTGGGCGAAGGCATCACGTTATCTAAATGATGTCTGACCTTGATATAACCGCCCCCCCCCCCCACAAAAGGATGATATCCATTCCACATCTATGCACTGAAACAGTTTGACGAACTTGACCCGTGTATTCATATAATATACCTTGCTGCAACCCGGAGACCAGTATCAATTGGCATAGATAGTGAACATTTGCTATGTGATGTGTTATGGAATCAATGTGTGCAATATATACAAATCGTACATAACAAGTACAAATATATAACTCTATGAATGAATTGAAATGCAAATGGATCATTTAATATATAGTCGCATACTTTCAATGACAACACAATTTGATCACGCATGGGAACAACCAACAATCAGGAAATTTAATATTTATAAGCTTGTGAATTATTCATTGTCACCTGCTTATTTTAACCAAAATAAGCTACTTTAATAATACTATTCGGTTTATGCAATAATTCCAAAAACTGCATTAAAACCATTCTCGCATTTATGTCCGGCTGATAATTACTATGTTGCTGATATGTACAGGTCGATCCTTGTAGAGGTGGATCATCTGGTCCAACATATTACTTATAGATGTACTTGGAATCAAAATATTTGCACAGAACAAATTTATGCTTCTATATTATTATTCAAGGCGTGTCCAGAAGATTTGATGCCATGCGCGAAACATACAATCAATACTGAAAGACCGTTCAATTATATATTAGAAAACAAGGGAGAGCGAGAATTAAGGCTTAATGTCGCGTTCAGCAATATTTCAGCTATATAGCGACGATTAAACAAAATTCTAAGTACTCAAGCCAATAACATATTAGTCCAACGCATTAAAACATACACAACAAACCGATTTCTCTCGAATAACCCAAGATGCAATCCTCCCTCACCCGACTAAAAAGATCTTCCAAAGTAGTCGCTCGATAAAAAGCATCTGTTACAATCTTAAAATCTATGCATTCGATAAGGATATGTTTCACCGTGAGATCTTCATGGCATGGAATGCACCTTGGGACTGGCTCTTTTTTTAGTACATGTTCGTGAGTTAATCGTGTATGGCCGATTCTACATCGCCTGATCATGGTTTGATCGAAACGTTTCTGGCTGTTCAGATGAATATAGCCTACAGTTTGTTTTAACTCATGAAGTTTGTTATTATTCACAGCATCCCATAAAGATTGGAACAGCCGTCTCACATAAGCACAGATAGAGGGACTGAAATCGCTATATGGGATTCCAACAGGATCAACCTCATCAT
>JAVTVY010030540.1:0-13522 GCA_036873755.1 Hanleya hanleyi | reverse complement strand
ATGGCCTGGTTGAAAACTTCAGCTAGTTGGCGAAATAGCTCATTGAGCGTTGTTTTCTTTACGGCCGCACATTTGCCAATGCCATATGGTCAGTATACTGTGTCACAGCCCTGAATGGCAGGCACAAACAGCATATTTGTGCAGACTTACATTCCCATCACAGCCTTTGTCTTCTTGACATTCCAAACTATCCATTTCTTTGCATTCTCTCTTGGCTGAAAGTAGATGTCATTGTCATCCATGTCTGCATGAAAACAGAGCAGAACTAACAGGTCAATGTCATAACCAACCAAAGTCTTGATGCTTTCAGTCGATTAAACGGCAGCTTTTACAATAACAACATCTGCATATGAAACATCCCGCCCTTTCCAACTGGTCACTCATAAGAGTAATGAACTGCTACTTGTTGACGTTGTTTGCTAGGAATTCGTCTTTTTTTGACTGAATGACCATGTCACTAGCGAGGCCGGAGAGTTTGGAATGTCAAGAAGACAACGGCTGTGCTGGGAATGCAAATCTGTACAAATATGTTGCTTGTGCATGCCCATTCTGGGCTGTGACACAGTATTCCGACCATATGGCATTGACAAAGGTGCTGCCTTGAAGAAGACAACTGTCACTGAGCTATTTCGCCAGCAAGCTGAAGTGTTCATCCAGGTCTTGGGAGTCCCGACGAAGGTCAGTTATTGCAGCAGCATAGAAAACGCTTATATGTTTATACAGTAGTAACCCAGACGAAGGAATTGACTTGAGGGGAAGACCATCCATTGCAGCCACAAAAATGGGAGTGGACAATTCAATCGGTTTCTCCCTGCGAAAACTGATCTGCCACAAGCTTCAGGGGTTACTTGAGAATATCAGGTGGAACTGCAAGAAGGATTGCAGCTGAAGCAGATGCGCCTGTAAGGATCATGGCCTGGATTGTTCAAGTGTGTGCGGAGAATGCAAACGACTGATCTGTGCAAACTTATCAAATTACAAGCGTCTAGTCCGTCATTCATAATCCAGCCGTCGTCCCTTAGAGAATATCCGCGTCCATAATCCAAAGACCTATTCCATATTCCATACAACAGTATTAGCACCAAATTCAAAAAGACAACCATTGTATACATAAACCCAGACCATTGAAAATGACATTGGCGAAGACTGGTATTGGGATTGATAGTGGTGTGAAATATTCCTTAACTTATGGCAGTGTTCATGAGGAATAACGATAAAAGACATCAACTATATGTATGAGAAGTCACTTCCCCTAATAATGTTACCATGAACCAGAATGTAAAATGAAACTTGATAAGTTATGCCGTCAACTTATTATATGTATTATTTGTTTGATAATTAAATGATATATTAGGATCTGCATAATTATTCTTCTTTCATCAACAACATTTGTCTTACAAATAATTGTGATGGATCATAAATGTTTGGCAGATTGTCGTTATATATCTGAACTATTGCTAAACGCGACATTGAATCTAATTTCTCTCTCTCTAATGATTGGCAAGGCTGCATTTTTTAACGCACTATTGAATGTCGGACCTGACACTTGCTACGTGCTTGTGATAATAGAGTTATATCTTTATAAGTTGATGGAACTATTGTCTGTGATTGTCATAGGCTGAAAGAAAATATATCACAGTTTGTCAGTTCCCTTTCGGATAACAATGCTCAGCTGATGGAAACAATGCCAACTGGCAGGATATTACCATGTATGATTATATACCCTGGTGCTGAACTATCGTTTTGCTATCTACTTTTATGAGCAAATCCATTGAGAATGCAAGTGTTTTCACCATCATAGAATAAGGTATCCTAGATCATCATGTATTGATTGGATTTCTGGATGATAAACTGTCCTTATTCAGAGACAAACCAATATTTTCTACCTTCTTATATGAAGCATGATGGTGTATCTTTGTTTTAGAAAAGGTCGTATTTCCACCAAATAGATTTTGGTAGACTTTTAGTATGTTGTTCTGTGGACCTATTAGAAATGCATACCAGTGAAAAAAATTCTGTTGCAATTTGTTTTGGGTCCAGATGAAAAACCCAGATAGATTGCCTGGGCTGTCATGAAAATGGTAAAAAGTTCAGATTTAGAATGACCCCATACATCCGCCATTTTGAATTTCTCCATAAATATTTTCGTGCAAGGATATTATTTTAGGCTGAGTATAACCTTGATATGATAACGAATGGAATGAGTGTAAGTAATGACCCATTTCTTTCACGCTTACTACCAAGTACACGGTTTTCTTATAGGAGCAAGAGACAGATAAACACTGAAATTTCGCGAAAAATACCTCAAATTTCAACTTGAAATTTAAGATATTTCCCATGCATATGGGATTGTAGACTTTTAATATGTTATTCTGGGGGCCTTTCTGAAATGCTTAGCAGTGAAATAAATTCTGTTGCAATTTGTGGTGGGTTGACCCCAAAAATGCGCTAGATTTACTGGATTAATATTCATTTTGAACACATGACAGACTCGTAGTCATTTAGCATTTCTCATATGGGAGTTATCAAACAAGTGTGATGAAAGTCAGATAAACCAACAGGACTTTGGGAATACATTTTTCTCATCACAGTATCTCAGTATGTCGAAACAGAATCGGAAGAAATTTAACAGTGTGTAGGTGTGATACAGATTTCGTATCATATAGATGTATCACATTGCTTAATCCCAGAGCTAATGACTGTATCAACCCCGTATAATACAATATCTATATGGTATTCACATGAACAATTATAGTCAAAGCATGAGGGGACTGTATGGACGACAAATCTTTATTGATTATTTGATCTGACCCCAGGTTGTTTTCAATCCATGTCCTGTACCTCATCTAAAGCTTTCCATATATCTTCGTCAGAGTACTGTTTTAAGAAATCCAGGTTCTTCCTGAGTGTCCCGGAAAATAAAACCGGGTCCTGGTGAAAAATAAAGAGAAACAGTCGCTGTCAGATTTAATGGAAGTTGACCAAAAATATCGAAATGACAATTTGGCATATGTGCCTCACGAGGCAATTTATATGTATATATATATAAGTAAATAAAATGCAGTTAAACTGCCTTTGTGTGTGGTAAAATATTTCAAGAAAAAACACTATACGAATATAGCATGACCGGTAATCACCGAAACTGTATTTGCTCAAAGCGCTTTCTCATCTTCCAGATGTTCATCAGTGAGTTATGGAATACACAAGCGAGCAAGTTGTCAGGGGTTACAGAATAGATAACAACATACCATTGGCATATCGTTGGCCATGTTAACAATAGGCAGTATAATTATGCCATTGTACTACAGTTCTCTTGCTAGTCGAACCTCTTGGCATTTGCTATTAATCCGACCTACTTCTGTCCCATTCAATTATTTTCCATGTATAATTGACATATGTCAGCCTGTTATTATTCATCTTTGTTCTTTTCACATACTGTTCCCAATTTCTTCGTGGTCGTTGTAATCCGTTGTGATTTAATAGCTGTCTGGGACTCGATATGTTGGCCAGTGTCATTCTACGCCACTTGTTACCAATATGGCGGTTTGCAGCTTCAATGCTTGAAGAATGTGTTTTCTCTTGCGTGCGTCGGCTTTTGTCTCTGGCTGGTACGTGTCGGACCAGTTTCTGTTCACTGTATTCCTGTGTAAGCGTACTTTATTCGGGGCAGTCCTCTGCCTGTTGCTATCCGCACTGTCCGTGGTGTTTGGTACATTTTGGACAACTTTTTTTGTTAAATGGTTCCTTGTGACGCGTACGCGATGTGGTGAGTTTCTTTGCCTGTCGTTATCAGCAGTATGGAAGTCCCGGTCACGGCTTGGAAGCAATGGAAAGTTTTCAATACAGATTTTTTTCTTCATCCAGATTCTTTAGACTCTAAAGACCATCAGTCGCTTTGATATTATCATCTGATCCGTAGACAACACTCACGTGGGTGAAAGACAGTCCTTCTTCTCTGTGTTGCAATGTGCACAACTGACATATGTGCATAATGACAATATGTTATGGAGTTTAGCACCCACACAACAATTTGTATATATGAATCAATTTGTGAGAGAAAATAATTTATCTGTCAGACGGAATTGAACCCATGACCTCTTCGAGTCGTGAAGCTACCCTTACCATCTGAGCTATCAAAATATATTAACTTTTCAATCCGGGGCTCTCATAAGTCCAACGCTTTGGAGATCACCTGCGATGAATGTTTCGGTTCTGATAGTTTCTATGCTTAAACATGGAGAGAAAGAGATATTTCTCATATGGCACAATTTCTGTTTGGTCTTCAACATTCATTTAGGAGAATATAATGCGCCGTTTCACTGCTTCATTTTTCAAATGCCCGTTTCTATTGCACAAGTATATTTAGGTTTTGCAGATGGTACAGAGATTGATGCGCTGAAAAGGAATATTATCATGGGCCACAGTTCGTTCAGGGTGCCCGAATTGCTTAAGTCGTCTCAGACTATGAAGCCTTGGAGAAATTCTAAAGAATTTACATGTTCACAGCGTATGAATAGATATCAAGATGACATCAACTAAACTAGAATTTCATGTTGGTTCTGGGCACGTTGTTCGTGTTACCCGACGTTAACTTTATGATCAAACGAATAAATTGTAAAGGAGAGAGGACACTAGTATCCAGATGATTTGCAGCACAATATATCACGCTACAGGAGTTTAAGCCTAAATAATCATTTTAGGTGTAAGATTCCACATATTCAGCCGTCCCCCACAAGAGAATATGTGAGTCAAAATTCGAAAGACCTTTGGCTGCAACATCAATTCGAAATATGTATGAAATGCAAATTAAAGAAGAACACAAGGTGTTTTCCTGCAATATAGGAGAGGTCAACATTTTTCATTGATATCTGTTACCCATTTAGTCCAGTCAAATTGAGGTTTGACCCACCACAAATTGCAACAGAATTGTTTTTGCTGCCGTGCATTCCGGAAAGGTCTCTAGAATAACATACTAAAAGTCTACAAACAGATATGCATGGGAAATATATTAAATTTCAAGTTGAAATTTGAGGTATTTTTCGCGAAATTTCAGTGTTTACCTGTCTTTTGCTCCTATAAGAAAACCTTGTACTTGGTACTAAGCGTGAAAGAAATGGGTTATTTCTTACACTCATTCCATTCGTTATCATATCAAGGTTATACTCAGCCTAAAATAATGCCCTTGCACGAAAATATTTATGGAGAAATTCAAAATGGCGGATGTATGGGGTCATTCTAAATCTGAACTTTTTACCATTTTCATGACAGTCCAGGCAATCTATCTGTTTTTTTTAGCTGAACCGAAAACAAATTGCAACAGATTTTTTTTCACTGGTATGTATTTCTAAAAGGTTCCCAGAACAACATACTAAAAGTCTACCAAAATCTATTTGGTGGAGATACGACTTTTTTTGAAAACAAAGATACGCCATTTTATAATACATAATAGGCCATTATGCCTCATATCAGCAAGGTAGAATATTGTTTTTTCCGTGAATAAGGACAGTTTATCATCCAGAAATCCAATTAATACATGACCCAGGGTACAATATGCCATGGTGGTGAAAACATGTGTCTTCCCGGTGGATTTGCTCATAAGCGTAGATAGCAAACTGATAGTTCAGCATCAGGCTATATGAATTATACATGTTAATATTCAGTCAGTTAACATTTTTGCCATTAGCATAATCATCTGAAAGAAGACTTCTCTCCCAAAATAAATGAAATGGCAAGCTGTGATATATTTTCCTTCAACCGATAACTGTCACAGACAATATTTCCACAAACCCACTCATTGAGATATCTCTCTATTATCACATGTGCCTTGTTGAAAAATACAGCTCTGCAAACCGTTAATGATCTATCGCAATTGTGTGTCAGATATGTTTTGACGAAAGAAGAATAATTATGCAGATCCTATCATCTAATTATCAAACAAATAATAATCTAGATTATAGGCAAACTTGATGTTCTACCATGACGTTCTAACATACCTTTTACCATGTTTCATTTTACATTTTCAACAATATAGGCCATGCTCCTACAGATGCATCTTCTTCAGCTGCAATCTTTCTTGCAGTTGCACCTGATAACCTCAAAGAGTGCCAGTGGAACTGGTGGCAGTTCAGTTTTCACAGAGAGAAGCCGTCCACCCTCATTCTTGTGGCTGCAATGGATGGTCTTCCCTTTTCCACTCTAAACACGCGAACCTTGATATTTAGCTGATGCTGATGTTGGTGGAAGGTTTTGAATGCCAGTATGTCGGCACCTCTTCTCACTTCCCTTATATGTGTTGTAATTGTACCTGCACATATATGGTTCGTTTTTGTCATAGAAACGCTTGTATCTCATGCAGCCAATTGCTTCGTCAGGGTTACCATTGTATAAACACACAAGCACCTGCAATAGATTACCTCAATCGGGACTCCCAATGGCCTGGTTGAAAACTTCAGCTAGTTGGCGAAATAGCTCATTGAGCGTTGTTTTCTTTACGGCCGCACATTTGCCAATGCCATATGGTCAGTATACTGTGTCACAGCCCTGAATGGCAGGCACAAACAGCATATTTGTGCAGACTTACATTCCCATCACAGCCTTTGTCTTCTTGACATTCCAAACTATCCATTTCTTTGCATTCTCTCTTGGCTGAAAGTAGATGTCATTGTCATCCATGTCTGCATGAAAACAGAGCAGAACTAACAGGTCAATGTCATAACCAACCAAAGTCTTGATGCTTTCAGTCGATTAAACGGCAGCTTTTACAATAACAACATCTGCATATGAAACATCCCGCCCTTTCCAACTGGTCACTCATAAGAGTAATGAACTGCTACTTGTTGACGTTGTTTGCTAGGAATTCGTCTTTTTTTGACTGAATGACCATGTCACTAGCGAGGCCGGAGAGTTTGGAATGTCAAGAAGACAACGGCTGTGCTGGGAATGCAAATCTGTACAAATATGTTGCTTGTGCATGCCCATTCTGGGCTGTGACACAGTATTCCGACCATATGGCATTGACAAAGGTGCTGCCTTGAAGAAGACAACTGTCACTGAGCTATTTCGCCAGCAAGCTGAAGTGTTCATCCAGGTCTTGGGAGTCCCGACGAAGGTCAGTTATTGCAGCAGCATAGAAAACGCTTATATGTTTATACAGTAGTAACCCAGACGAAGGAATTGACTTGAGGGGAAGACCATCCATTGCAGCCACAAAAATGGGAGTGGACAATTCAATCGGTTTCTCCCTGCGAAAACTGATCTGCCACAAGCTTCAGGGGTTACTTGAGAATATCAGGTGGAACTGCAAGAAGGATTGCAGCTGAAGCAGATGCGCCTGTAAGGATCATGGCCTGGATTGTTCAAGTGTGTGCGGAGAATGCAAACGACTGATCTGTGCAAACTTATCAAATTACAAGCGTCTAGTCCGTCATTCATAATCCAGCCGTCGTCCCTTAGAGAATATCCGCGTCCATAATCCAAAGACCTATTCCATATTCCATACAACAGTATTAGCACCAAATTCAAAAAGACAACCATTGTATACATAAACCCAGACCATTGAAAATGACATTGGCGAAGACTGGTATTGGGATTGATAGTGGTGTGAAATATTCCTTAACTTATGGCAGTGTTCATGAGGAATAACGATAAAAGACATCAACTATATGTATGAGAAGTCACTTCCCCTAATAATGTTACCATGAACCAGAATGTAAAATGAAACTTGATAAGTTATGCCGTCAACTTATTATATGTATTATTTGTTTGATAATTAAATGATATATTAGGATCTGCATAATTATTCTTCTTTCATCAACAACATTTGTCTTACAAATAATTGTGATGGATCATAAATGTTTGGCAGATTGTCGTTATATATCTGAACTATTGCTAAACGCGACATTGAATCTAATTTCTCTCTCTCTAATGATTGGCAAGGCTGCATTTTTTAACGCACTATTGAATGTCGGACCTGACACTTGCTACGTGCTTGTGATAATAGAGTTATATCTTTATAAGTTGATGGAACTATTGTCTGTGATTGTCATAGGCTGAAAGAAAATATATCACAGTTTGTCAGTTCCCTTTCGGATAACAATGCTCAGCTGATGGAAACAATGCCAACTGGCAGGATATTACCATGTATGATTATATACCCTGGTGCTGAACTATCGTTTTGCTATCTACTTTTATGAGCAAATCCATTGAGAATGCAAGTGTTTTCACCATCATAGAATAAGGTATCCTAGATCATCATGTATTGATTGGATTTCTGGATGATAAACTGTCCTTATTCAGAGACAAACCAATATTTTCTACCTTCTTATATGAAGCATGATGGTGTATCTTTGTTTTAGAAAAGGTCGTATTTCCACCAAATAGATTTTGGTAGACTTTTAGTATGTTGTTCTGTGGACCTATTAGAAATGCATACCAGTGAAAAAAATTCTGTTGCAATTTGTTTTGGGTCCAGATAAAAAACCCAGATAGATTGCCTGGACTGTCATGAAAATGGTAAAAAGTTCAGATTTAGAATGACCCCATACATCCGCCATTTTGAATTTCTCCATAAATATTTTCGTGCAAGGGTATTATTTTAGGCTGAGTATAACCTTGATATGATAACGAATGGAATGAGTGTAAGTAGTGACCCATTTCTTTCACGCTTACTACCAAGTACACGGTTTTCTTATAGGAGCAAGAGACAGATAAACACTGAAATTTCGCGAAAAATACCTCAAATTTCAACTTGAAATTTAAGATATTTCCCATGCATATGGGATTGTAGACTTTTAATATGTTATTCTGGGGGCCTTTCTGAAATGCATAGCAGTGAAATAAATTCTGTTGCAATTTGTGGTGGGTTGACCCCAAAAATGCGCTAGATTTACTGGACTATTATATGCGGCCATAGTATAAGAATGGACATTTGTGAAGGCGAGAGAAATTCAGAAACCATACAAATCTTGTCCAATTGAGGCAACACAATTTCGTATAATGTATTTCACCTAAAAGGAACGACGCAAATACTTACTTACCTGCGGTATCACTGATATCTTAGATCTTAGCTGTTGAAGGCCGATCTTCGTTATATCTATGCCATCAATGTGGATTGTCCCTGTGGGTTCTGCCAGACGGAAGAGAACAGACACTATCGAGCTTTTACCAGCACCAGTTCTTCCCACGATTCCTATCTTGATGAAATATGAATGGATTTACTCTTTTGTGCCTCTTGTTGCAGTCGGTTTTTAAATTAGTGGCAATTCATTTGTTCACGTAGTCACGCGTGCATGCAAAATGCAGAGTTCGGGGGAACGTCTGTTTGACTTCCGGTGGCAATATATAATGGTAGGTTTCCGGTGGCAATATATAATGGTAAGTATAGGGATGGAAGTTGTTTCCCGAGAGTTCAGAACGTATACTATGAGTTTCAACGCTAAAATGTTTTTAAATTTTATGGGCGCTGGTGGTTTACAGCTTATGTGGAAGTTTCGTTGAGTAATTTGAAGGAACAGCTGCTCAGATCAAATTTTGGTACCCTGTTATTTTCCCTTCGGTTGGCAATAGTCAACAAAAGATCGTCGTCTGAGCTATGCAACTGAGCATGGGCAAGTGACTACGCAAACAACATTTAGTGTTCGGAATATATTGATCCATTAAATGAAAGACCATTATTAGGATATGCAATATCACGTGTACGAGGTTGAGAGATTAGGCTAACCGTTTGGAGAATATAGTACAAACTAGAGTAATCGACGACTCGGTATTCAATTTCGAGCATCACTTTATCGTGCAAATGCTTCCGTTCAACTCTCCTAAATATACATATTCTAGTCAAACATCTCTGAGCTTATTTTGCTGATGTTCAAGAATTCATGATTCTAGCCTATCTGGATGCTGATGGATCAGGGGTTAGACAACTCTTGGCCTGACAAATTACCATGCTCTCCTAAGATCGGGATATCCATCTCCAGGTTTTATAAAGTTGTCGCAGGGTAAAGAAGATATTAGTTCATCGTTTTGATTCTATATACTCACTTTCTCTCGAGCGTTTATATTACAGGAAATATTTTTCACGACAAGTGGCCCGTTCAAGTAGTATCTGAGATTAACGTCCTTCATCCGTATTTCTCCACGTGTAGGCCATTGTTCTGTTGGAGGGTTTTCAGAAGCTCTCTGCGGCTCACTCTCCAGCTTCGTATATGAAATTATCCTTTCCACGGAAGTCATCTGTATAGACAGGCAAAACATGAACGACATAACTAGTTACTATACATCTAAATTTATACATTTAATTTGCACAAATTCTCGATGTGGAGATGAGGATGATAAGTGGAGATGTTCAAATATCATTGTCATCTTACTTTTCCTTCTATTACATCGAATGTTCACATATAATCAACAGAGCACGGAATGTAATTAAAACAAATCCTCTGGTGTAATGTGGACAAATCATCATTTTATTTAGGATATGTAATCCATCCTCGAAGGATTGTTAAATGAACGGCTGTCATTTTGATTATAGGAAACACGAGTGTATATCAACGAAACATAATTCTAATGATGGATTCTCCAAGACTACAATCACGATTACCTGTCCATTCTGCCTCCCTTAATGTAGGTTTTCAAGACTAGGTTGTTGGCTCCAAAATAATGGTATTGATTGCGTTTGTATTTAGAATGAAATTAATGCCATTTCCTGAGCGTAAGATATAAGTTCTGTGCATTACTGTTTATACACAACACATGTCAGCATTTGCGAGAGCGTGTCATTCGCTGATTTTGCGACCTAAGTGGCTTCGTGAATCGCTCATTTTTCAATGTTCGTTCAAGCAATTTGCGACAGCTGCACTAAGCGACCAGGCAAAGTGTACATTTGGTCGCAATATGTACATCAATACCTTGTGGAGATGTAACGTATCAAGAAGCTTAGCCGCAAGGTGAACATCAATATCTGGTGGAGATATAACATTACTTACATTATTATCCAGATCGCAGGTAATTCGCATGAGATACTCCAAAGTACTTGCCGTGATACTGAGGTAAACGAGGAATAAAGCAATCAGAGCCCCATCCACATCTAAAAACTCAAAACAAAGAGGGACAGTGAACAAAAATAATCCTATGAAATGCAAATAATTTCCTAAACATATCTCGTTTGAAATTTTTAACTACACTGATCTTGACGTTCTGCCATTTTCGTCGACCCGCTGATGAAAAAATATGTCGAAGCCGAGAAACGAAGTTATTCTTTGGTCTTCAAATATGGCAAGCTTTAGTTTGTATTGTTTTCATAGCTCATACAATTTGAACTTTGAAGATGTCATACTGGGGCGCTTCTCCTAATATTTTGTGGCAATTATGTTTAGATCTGTGACATTAACAACCCGTATTCCGAAGAGAAACGAATTAAACGAAATATTAAAAGGATGGTGGAAAACGACGAGGTCCTACTGTCAAGAAGTCATATGGTCCACTGACGAATATACTGACTGCATATTTCTAAAATGATCACAAAACCAAAAGTGATCCCTGTGATGATTTGCATCCCAGCCACGCTTTTATTGTAGTTGTTCATGTGGACATCTTGGATAACATGACCACACGGTCCCTAGCTCCGGTTTGAGCGGCATTACATACAAATATTTCAGAGCGATGTCAAAAGTCACTTTTGATCAAGCCGAGCACTCCTAGTGTCTCAGATTTACTGATGAGGATCTGCACTGGTATCTCATTTGAGAGCAATGATCTGTCAACACTCTTTTAATAGCATATCGGACGCTGCGCTGTAGGAGGCATTTGGCAATTTCGCGTGGTCTCAAATGCTGTTAATTCTCCAGCGAAGTCCCGTGTAGGAGGCTTAAACTTTGGAACTAGAAGGTGAACCTGAAGTGTCAGTTCTAGCATTTGATTCGCTGAGCCAAAACTGACAAACTGAAAGTGGTAATCAGGAAATCTGATTGGATAGTTGATGTAGTGCAAGGATTTCATTGGACAGCGTGAAAAATAAGACCCCTAGGACATCGCATGGGTAGAGTTATAAAGCATACCAACTTCGGCGCCTCTAAACTGTGTTTGCTCGGAGCCATCCGCTAACAGAATGATATCACACCAAATAGATAAATACAGACTATTTCTATGTATTGTTAAAGAGATAAAAAATATCATACCGTTCTTAATAAAAAGGCAGCTGAAGGTGGTAACAGTCATATATACGAGAGCCACCAAAGCACATCTAAGTGCGAAACCACGGAAGGCTGCAGAATATATATAATATGCCGAGGTGTGTTTGTTCTGGAGGGAATCAAATGTTTTTGTGAAATGAGAAAACAGCTGAAATGACCGGATGCTTTGGAGACCGACCAGGGTATCTGATACGTGGGAAAGAACTGGACTTTTGGCTGAAGAAAGAAGAAACAAGTACAGTTATTGAATATATTAGATACACATTTCCGAAGATGATCCATGGGCTAGAGAGCTTGACGGGCAACATGTTCGTTTTCTATGCACATTATTCCTGTACATCATGAAATATTCTGTTGAGCATGTAATATTATCAAGTTTGCGAAAGAAAAATATGTCTATCCAAGATGGGGACTAGTGAGTGCTATGATTTATAGACAAAATAGTTTTAGTCGTCCTATTTTCGAAATACAGCATATTGGTATCTTTTGATTATTAATATTCTCAAAAGAGGTACTACGTAATCAGATAGGCTGAAATATTCTCCAAATCGAGATATTTCCTGGAATAAAATGTGTAGGTTTTCCAGGACAAATTTTCATATACCAACAGTGCAATCTAGATTTATTTTCATGCCTACTGAATCTTCCTAAGCGGGATCGGGCACTGTTCAGTACAGGGGTAAAAGCGTTTGTTGTCCAGTTATTTTCGTTTAGTTTGACCTAACGAAACGCGAACGGAACGAAATGTAAACGCGTTTCAAACGATTATAGGAAACGAAACGGTTTCAATATCGCTTAATTTTTCTTTTATCAAAACGCGTTTCCCTCGTCAAACGCGTTTGCTCTGATCGAAACGCGTTTATGGACGCGTTTTATAAACGCGTTTGTCAAAGTTTCGAACGCGTTTCTCTTTTCCTCAGCCGCTATTATAATCCTTGTGCTATGAAATAAATATATGTGGCATAGCCTTTAATATACAAGGGTAAAAACGTTCTGTGCCCGGTAATTTTCTTTTTGTTTAGTTTACGCCGTAAACTAATGAAACTAATGAACACAAACGAAACTACCGGTATTTCTAAACGCTATCTAACGGAACGCTTTTTTAACTTAGCGATTTGATGGGAATATTCGATATCGTTTAATTATATATTGTGCTAAGCTTAAACTTTTTCGTTCACCAAGCGAAACAATATTTGTCTTCCCGTACCAAGCGAAATGATTAGTCAGGCGTGTGATACCGGGCCGCAAAACCGTTTCGCCTAACCTTGACTCCATGGTGTGGGCAGTAATGCTTATTTAACACCAACAACATCAATAACATCAATAAAACGCGTTCCGAA